>JARQOD010000694.1:0-86782 GCA_033576555.1 Oophaga sylvatica
TTTGTTTACACACAGTGGTAGATCAAAGCCATGACGTTGCAGAGTCCGCAAGTGCCAAAACTGACACCTGGCCATGACGGACTTTGCACGTCAGTGGACATTAAGGTTTTAAAGGAAATGTCATCATTTTGCTATAAATATGCAGGTGAAATGATGGGTGTACACACAGGGTTATTCACCGCTTTATATTCCTTCTCCTGCAAGCAGGGCCAAACTCCCACTGTACCCCACCGTCCCCTTTAACTAGGAGCACTAAATGCCACCTATAAGGAATTATATGTGCCTGGACCACGGCTGGCAGAGAATGACAGGTTATAAATCCTCTGTTTATCGTGTGGAGGCAATGCAAAAGCCACCACTGCTTTCAGTCCTATCTCTCGTGTAGAAGGATTAATACTCTGTAGTGCTGAACTCTTTCTATGGGTATGCACGCTGCAAATTCAGACCACTTCTTCACTGCTGACAGACAGGAGCGGCCGGAACTACTTTCCCCAGTCTCTATGAGCAGCTTGAGAGCTGTACATCCGACGATCCCTGCTCACCCACCTCTATTGCCTGCAGAGGTCCCTAGTGCAAACTGTGACCGCCCGTTGCTGAACAACTTTATACTTCTGCACCAGCCGTCCTTCCAAGCCTGTGAGTAGTGCCTGGATGTATCCTCCACGTCTTCAGCAGCACTATGGATAAAAGTCTCGCCGGTGATTGCTGCTAATATCTCGGTGTGCACATCAGGAAAGTGCAGGCATCCACCTTATGACCCTGCGGTCCTCACCACACTTTTTCAGCAATGGGATTTCGGCTGCATTACGTCCAGGGAGGTAATGTAGAGAGCCGTATCCCTCCGCATCTGCTGTGCGTTATCCGCTTCACAGAGCAGGCACCTGACGGTGCTAACAGATATTTATAGTTGTGCCTTACCCCGAGAGTCCCGGTGAGGTCCTTGAGCTGGTAATGGTCCTCCAGGCCACTTCTGGCTTCAAAAAAGTCTGCACTGATGCTCCTTTCTCCTCACAAGGAGGCGTGATGGGGATAGTGTCCCTCCACTTCTCCTGCACCACTGTTGACCACAACTTCAAAGTGCTTTTTCTTCAGTCTCCTTTGGACCAGAATCACGATTTTAGTCCAAATTAAGCATCAATGGTTCAGAAAAGGTAGAATCCAGCGCGGGTATTTTGATGAACCCTATGTCAGCTTTTTTTTAGTCGCTTTCAGATGTCACTGTGGGAGCTTAGAGCTCTTGCTTCCTACATCTCAGAGCTCAGGCCACACCCCTGTCACATTGCGATTTCAAGCTACGTGATTATAGCGCAATCACAAACGTTTTAGGGTTGGTGGATCGCACTAAATAAAAAAATAATAAAGTGCGATCGCAACCCAGGGTCCACCATGCAAGATGTTAACTGTTGCTAATGGAACAATGACGAACCAAAGACAGCGAGCGTTCACCTTAAAATGACTGCGTTAACTCCACACAGTGTGAACAGATCGCACAATATCAGCTCTGTTAGCTACACAAAGAGTTAGAACTAAAGGTTAAGCTTTCTCCTTAACTGACCCATGCCAACCGCACACGTGGGCCGAAACAGATGCTGAGTCAATAGAAAATATTAAAAAGATGCTAGAAACCCTGTTGACTTCACAGGGGAGCACAGCTCAATTGATTTATCTTGCTCTGTAAGTCCACTGTGCTAACCGCACACATGTAGGAAACAGATGCTAAGCCAAGCGGCTGAAAAAAACCTAAGAGGCTAAAGTTAAACACACCACACACTTACCAACCATAAATGACACTAGCACACCCACGTGCGCCAATGCGGGCTTTAAATGCCAAGCTCACCCCAAACACTCACACTGACATTACCTGCGCCCAATCCCCAGAACTGCCACATCACGAGAGCAGTTTTACATCTGAACACCAATGAGGAGATGCCACTCACAGCATGCTCAGTAAGTGATTTCTGGACTTAGGCTCCGAGACCAGAGCTGCACCTGTATAACACTGGTCACTAGAGTTGAGCGAAACAGGTCGGTCAGATTCAAAAATCGCCGACTTCACCATCGTAGAGAAGGGCATTGCGTGATTGCTTGCTTTGTGTGGCGTCACAGTGGCTATAAAAGCCCTGACCGCCGACCGCCATTTTACTTCGGCCGATCTTAGCTTAGGGAGAGGTTGTTGATGCTACTTATCAGTAGGGGGAGAGTTAGGCAGGGAAAAAAAGTTATCCTGTGCTTGTGCTGATAGCGATTGCACGGTACAGTTAGTGTGGCAGTGACAGGACAGGATTTTGTTGTGTGCAGCAGCGCTGGTTATTAGGCTGCCTGCCAGTGACAGGGAAGGATTTTCTTGTGTGCAGCAGCGCTGTTAATAGCTGCCTGCTTAGCTGTATTGCTTGTGTACACTGCTGTGCAGACTGCTTTTTACACAGCACTAATACTTTAATTCTTTTTTTCTGCACAGTTCGAGCTTCTTTTTTCCCACACGGTTAAATTTGTACCTCCTCACACACTTCATGGAAAAATACATGCTACTATCTGTGGTGAATCGGAAATATAAAGGAATTTACAAACCCCAAGGGTTTCACATTACAGCAGTACTCTTGTGATACAGTACCATTTTCGCTTTTTTTATTCTGGTCTAACCATACTGAGCCAGAGCTCTGGTGTTCCTCCGGAAATATAAAACGGAGATTTAAAATTACTCCAACCTGTAAACGTCACTTGATACACTACCCTTTTTCTGCTTTTAATTTGGTCAAACATACTAAGCCTGTGACGTCCTGTGTTACCCGGAAAATATACGGAGATTTTAAAATACCCCAACACTGTAACACGTACGTTGTGATACAGACCCTTTTTTCTGCTTTTTATATCTGGTAACCTACTGACCTGTGAGAGTCTGTGTCTACTTGGAAAAATATACAAGATTTACAATTACCCCTACCTGAATTGCTGGTGTCTTCTGATTATGTTGAGCGATACTGCTCGATATCTAAAAATACGGACGGAATGGTACGCCAAATTTTCACAAATATCTCGATATCCGATTCCGTACCGGAAGTCCCATGTAACATGGGAACCAAAATCGACATTAAAAAAAAACCATTCTTGCCTTGTTGGTTAATTGTACTGAAGGAAAACAACAAAGACTAATGTAGAATGATGGGGAGGTTTGAGGAACAAAAAGGCATACATTTTAACCAATGCTTGGATAGCTTAATAATTTTTTTTTGGAAATACGTTTGGATTGACTAATAAATTGACAAGTTGTTAACCCTTTTTTTTCTATTTGGCAAAAAATGTAGGTTTCACAACTTCCATGCTCTTCACCTTTTAACTTTTGCCAGTGCCACATTTTCCTTCAAATCTTCAGCAGCGCATATCTTTCTCATCAAATTATTCTTATCTTCACCTTCTTAATCTTCTCTTAAACTTCTTGCTATTCTGTTTTTTTTTACATTACTCATATGTTATTATTAAAAATTAATCTTTCTTATATTCAAATTCTTCATCTTCTTCCTCTTCATCTTCTTCTCATATTCTTATTTGTGACAGAGATTCCTGTACTTGTAATTGAAAAAAAAAAAGTATGAATTGGTTCATCCTTCCGTTCTTGCTGCACAAAAATTTAAATTACAACAGTTTTGCCGTTTCAGTTTAGCCTCAGCAGCACAGGCATTTTCCAGGGGCCCACAGGAGGAACGGACTCACCCCCAACACTCTTGTCTTTTCTGCTTAAATTTAGAGCAAATTTGCTCTTCATTTGGTCTTTATACTTCAGTTCTTCTGCTTTTTGATCTTTTGCTTATTGTTCTTCTGTCCTTGTTCTGTTTTGTAGTTTGTCTTAACCTTCTTTGTCCTGTTGGTGATCTTCTTCGGGTATCTTTTATTTTTCTTTGTGATGGTGTTCAGGCTGGTTGGGTTCATGCTCGTCGTCCCTTTGTTTCGCATCTTCTTTTGGGTGGTCTTTAAGTCGTCTAATTTCCGAGAAACGCTGACGTTACTGGAACTTGACGGGTATCAGTGGAGCAAGAGACAATGGAATAACGAGGACCACTGACTGTGCTGGAACCGGACGGTGGGAGAAGGAAAAGAGGCAATGTCACAACCGAGTACCAGCTGACGTTACGTGCACGGTTTATAAGCAGGAGGTACCTTGCTCCAAAGCACTACCAAACCACAGACTTGGTGGAAACCCGGTACGGAGGGAGGCACCTAGGCCAAAGGCACTGGGGAGAACCCTTGACGGACTGGACCCCGACGGTACAGAAGGAAAAGAGGCAATGTCACAACCGAGTACCAGCTGACGTTACTGTGACAACGGTTACAAGCAGGATTACCTGTGCTCCAAAGCACTACCAAGGACCAGCAGACGTTGGTGGGGGAAATCGGATACGGAATGGAGGCACCTAGGCCAAAGGCACTGGGGAGAACCACGACGGACTGGGGCCCCGACGGGTAGCAGAAGGAAAAGAGGGCAATGTCACAACCGAGTACCACGAGTTACTGTACACGGTTTAAGCAGGAGGTCCTGTGCCCAAAGCCCTACAAAAGGACCACAGACGTTGGTGGAACTCGGATACGGAGATGGAGGCACCTAGGCCAAAGGCCTGGGGAAACCACTTTGACGGTACGGACCCCGGCGGGTAGCAAAGGAAAAAGGCAATGTCACAAACCGAGTACCAGCTGAGTTACTGTACACGTTACTAACAGGAGGTACCTGTGCCCAAAGCACTCCAGGACCGCAACTTGTGGAACTCGATACGGAGTGGAGGCACCTAGGCCCAAAGGCATGGGGAGAACCACTTGACGGTTTCTGGACCCCGGACGGTAGCAGAAGAAAAGAGGCAAGTCACAAACCGAGTACCATGACGTTTGGACACGGTTACTAAGGCAGGAGGGTACCTGTGCTCCAAAGCACTACCAAGGCCACAGACGTTGGTGGAACTCGGATCGGAGATGGAGGCACCTGGCCAAAGGCACTGGGGAAACCACTTGCGGTACGGACCCCGGACGGGTAGCGAAGGAAAAGAGGCAATGTCAAACCGAGTACCACGACGTTACTGTGACACGGTTAAAGCAGGAGGTACCTGTGCTCCAAAGCACTACCAAGGACCCAACGTTGGGGAACTCGATACGGGGGATGGAGGCCTAGGCCAAAGGCACGGGGAGAACCATTGACGGTACTGGACCCCGGAGGGTAGCAAAGGAAAAGAGGCAAGTCACAACCGAGTACCACGACGTTACTGGACACGGTTACTAACAGGAGGTACCTGTGCTCCAAAGCCTACCAAGGACCACAGCGTGGTGGAACTCGGATACGGAATGGAGGCACCTAGGCAAAAGGCCTGGGGAGAACCACTTTGAGGGTCGACCCCGGACGGGTAGAAGAACGCACCCATGAAAAATGAAGTTGACAGGAGCAAGCCGTCCGCATTTACCGAATCACACAGTCCTACAGTGGGGCTTGTCCTTTGTCACAATGAAACCGCCTTTATTTACTATCCCACAGCACAATAAGAATCACCTAAACTGCAGGACCATAGAGCGGCTAACCCGAATGCAACACGACAGCACAATTATTGGAGGATAATTACGTTCACACTGCCAGGAAACAGCTGTCGTCTGTAACCAGGCTGGCCGGGGTCAGACCCCTGCCAATTACTTACGGCAACAAATGGCGGGTTGTAGCCCAGGGATAGAGTTCAGGGGTAAAAGTGAACATAACAGGGACAGGAAAACGTTGCCAAACAGTTATTTAATCTGAAAACGGAAGGCAAATTCAGGTGAGATCCTGCCTTGTCATTTTTCAGAAAAGTAAAAGCCGGTTACATTCTCTGAGGATATTCGCATGCGCGGTCTGTTACTACACCACCTCACACAAAACACGCTCAGATAATAAACTGGCAGCAGGAACCCCAGCACCTCCAATCAATGGCTAAGCCTGGCCATGTATCCAACTTAGAGACCCAAAAAATTTGAAAGGGAAGAGGCATTGGGAGTACACTTAAGGGAAAGCCAAGACTGTCACCATCTTACGGAAACTTCTTCCTGTGACTGGAGCCGTCTCGGATGGTGTAGACCTTGCGGGGCGCGTCCAAAACTTTCCACATTTGTAAATACGTTCTTGCCCTGTGCGAGGCGCTGCTTCTCTCCCTCTTGTTGTAGAGGTTCTACACTGCCTGACGCACAGGCTGTTTGTAAAGCAGTAGCAGCAGCAGCAGCTCTCTCCGGCTGGAATGTACAAATATGGATTGCCCATGTGTCTTGGTATCCTGCATTTTACGGTCCCGGTTCCCGGTGTGATGAGGGTTTGTAATTGCCCCGGGGACGAGGGTCAGGAGGGTGTACACCCAATAATCTGACGTGCTGAAATGTGGGCTAGCGGCGGTCGTTCTCAGGCACTGAACATGAAATCAACCATGGCTGCAACTCCCAACTGGCCAACAAAGGCTGTCCTCTGGAAGAGGCGTCACTCTGTCCTCCTCTGCATCACCCCACCCTCGCTCTACATACTGACACAGCGTTGTGTCCCTCCCTTGTGGATTTCTTCTCCCCATTGACTCCTCCTCCTCCTTATCCTCCCCACAAATGAGCCCCCCCAGCCCTTTGTGAGGAACCACGTTGCGCTGATGTCCAAGGTAAGAATTTGTGACCCTCATCCTCCCCTCTTCCAAACCTCTTCCTTTAGTGTTTCAGTGATTTCTGAAGCAGGCAGAAAAGGGGGACGTCATGCTGATATGCTCATCTGCACTCGCCTCCCGCGTTGAGCATCAAACGCACGCAAAACGTCGCAGTTCCTTCATAGAGGCCCACTCAGTAGTGGGAAGGTGAACGGGCCAAAATTGCGAGTTGATTGCGCTGTTGCAGCTGATACCCATTACTTGCTGCTGCCCACAACCGCCCAACATATGAAAAGTGGAAAATTTCCCCCTGGTGGGGTAGTCAATTGATGCGATTCAGGAAGGAGAAATCTACTTGCGAGCTGCAATGCGCGATCTGCCATGCTGGAACTCGCAAGTGAGCGCACCTAGCGGACCTTGTGCAGCAGTGCATCAAGATCCGGATAGTCCCTCAAAAAACTCTGCACAACCAAGTTGAGCACATTCCGACTGGTATTGGTGAGGTTGCCAAGGCCCAGAGCTGCCACCGATTTGGCCATTGTCCCCACCAAGCCTGGCTGGAGATTGCTGACAAAAACCACACGTCGCTCTCCTGCTTGATGGCACCCAGGCTCCTGCGCTTGTTGGGGCTTCGATTTCCCCCGGGAATTAATTTTCGGACGGCCTGTTGAACGTTTGGCCCGGCTGTGCTCAATCGGTCCAACAGGTAACGTTCACGGTCCATATGGAGGTATACCGTGACGGCTCGTGCACGATGATTCTGAGGAACTGGAGTGGAGGAGAATCAATGGCACAGACGGATTCCTGCAATCCTTGGAGTTGGCAAACCGTACAGCCCACTGGCAAATCTGTACCCGGCTCCACAAATTGACCCAATGGGCAGGGGGGAAAGGTATCGTCCTGGCCTGGGTACTGGTCCAGCATCGGTGTAGGTGGACCCTGCATGACGGCGTTTAGAGCGCATTTTAATGTTTCCCTCACATGTTTTTGCAGAGCAGGGGGCAGCTTGCTGCGAAATAAAATCGCTTGGCACATTATTTGTGGGACGCCAATCCATAAAGTTCCTGAAACTGTCAGTTCCCCACCTAATGCGCATTTTCAAGGCCGGAGTTTTGCAAGGCCAGCATTCAGGCCTGGCTCGTGGATGTTTCCGAGTATGGCCGTCTTTACCCATGCCGTGTTTACCGATGGCTGTTTTTTGTTCTGGGAGTGTGCGATGACGTGAATTGCTGCGTGGGGTGGAATAACAGTTGGTAGGACAACAGGACCGAGGTTCTTCCATGGAGTCCTGTGAGGAAGCCAACCAGGTGTTGAAGCTGGAGGTAGGGCTCAACACGACCTAAATATGTGGTGCTGCGTAGGTTGGCTCATCTCCAGTGTGTCTTTTTGTAACTCAGAGTGCTTTGTCCGTACATTTTCCACATATTTGTGGTATTTCGGTTATGATATTTTACCTCTTTTAACTTTTTGCTTACACAGCTTGCATTCAACATAGCAAATATCATCTACAATCTGTCAAAAAAGGACCCGAAGTGCAAGCTGGGAGCGCCAATTTTGACTTTCAAGAGAACTGCTCTAACAGGTGCCAAACTGGAGTCTACAGGAAGCGATCTAGCCTACCTCCCTCCTCTTTGTTCCGTTGGGACAATTCTTCCCAGAGTGCTCCCACCACCTTCCTGTTGCTCACGCCATGTGGGTCTGACTTCATCATCTCCACACCCTCTTCCAACACCTGCTGCTGTTGGATGGTTGGGCAGCACCAGCCCACAAAACCTGGCACCTGGTCTCACATCACATAAATGCGTCTGCGGTTGCTGTCCATCGGCCTGGCTCACCCGCCTCTTCAGATTGAGAGGACACAGCTTTTGGGCCACACTGCTACTCCTCTTCTTCAAATTGCAGAATGCGCTTGCCTGTGCCCTGTTTGGAGCCAACAGATTCTGAGAACAGAAGCAGAGACCACTGGCTCCTGTAACAGAACCTTGATGCCTGGGCAATTTGGGGCGTGAACAGACAATGGTTGCTCCAACAGTGTTGTGTTCCTGAAGGAGGTGGAAGGAATTGAAGTCGATGCATTGGTGCCATCCAACCAACAACGGCTTCAATTTGTTTCTTCCCGCACAGGGGGGCACCCGAGCTCCTACCAAAGTGCCATAAAGGAACGCTCCCGGGGGGAAAAATGGGTCTGTGTCACTGAGGGCGACACAGCCACAGAATCCCCACGTCCTTCCCTGCTGAAACTCCCGGCCACGACCACGTGCCTTACTCACTGACTTCTTCATTTGGTAATTGATAAAGAAAGTCAGAAAAGTTATAAGGCCAAGGTGGTTATTGCAAGACTGAAGTGAACACTGAAACACAACGTTCACAATTGTGAAAGGCTACTCTTTGTCTACTTCTAAGTGGTTTGCACCAATGTATTGTATACGGATGGAAGCGCGTCACACTAATAATTATATTTTAAATGGAATGGAGCAGAACCAATTTTTTTGGGTAAAAAGAAAAGGATGAGCCACTGAACACGCCGCAATACAAGCAGCGTGCTTAACAAGTAACTGGGCGTGTGTGCACTCAAAAAATAAAAAACACAGACTGAAGTGAACACTGAACCAAGTTCACAATCTTGAAAGGTACTCCTTTGTCCTCTTCTATAGTGTTTGCAAAACCAAAATTTAAATTTTAACGGATGAAGGCGCAACTAAAGTTATATTTTAAATGGAATGGACAGAACCAATTGGAATAAAAAGAAAAGGAGAGCCACTGAGACACGTCAGCAGAGTACAAGCAGCAAGGCTTGAACAATAACTGGAGCGTGATGTGCACTCAAAAAATAAAAAACAGACTGAAGTGAAACATGAAACACAACTGTTCACAATCTGTGAAAGGCTTCCTTTGTCTACTTCTATAGTGTTTGCAACCAATGTATTGTATACGGAGAACGCGTCCACTAAAGATTAATTTTAAATGGAATGGAAGAACCAATTGGAGTAAATGAAAAGGATGAGCCACTGGACACGCTCAGCGAGTACAAGCGCGGCTTCAACAAGTAATGGAGCTTGATGGCACTCAAAAAATAAAAAACACAGACTGAAGTGAACACTGAACACAATTTTCACAATCTGTAAAGGCTACTCCTTTTGTCTACTTCTATGTTTTTTGAAAACCCAAAGTTTGTATACGGAATGGAAGCGCGTCACACTAATGATTATATTTTTAAATGGAATGGACAGAACAATTGGAGATAAATGAAAAGGATGAGCCATGGACACGCTCAGCAAGACAAGCAGCAGTGCTTGAACAAGTAACGGAGCGTGATGGCCCCCCCAAAAAAAAAAAACAAGACTGAAGTGAACACTGAAACACAACGTTCACAACTGTAAAGGTATCCTTTGCTACTTCTAAGTGTTTTGCAACCAATGTATTGTATCGGAGGAAGGCTCACACTAATAATTAATTTTAAATGGAATGGAGCAGAACCAATTGGAGATAAATGAAAAGGATGAGCCACTGAGACACGCCACAGGTACAAGCACAGGCTTGAACAAGTAATGGAGCGTGATGTGCACTCAAAAATAAAAAACACAGAGAAGTGAACACTGAAACACAAATGTTTTACAACTTGAAAGGCTACTCCTTTGTCTACTTCTATAGTGTTTGCAACCAATGTATTGGATCGATGGAAGCGCGTCACCTAATATTAAATTGCATGGAGCTCAAGAATTACCTGAAGAAAAAAAAAAAAATCTGTGAGTGACACGTGAGATGCCTACAGACGCGTTGCATGCAGAGCAAACGCAGCGTCACCGCACTCACACCACCTTGCAGAGCTGTTAAAACAACACTGCAGGAAAAGGAAGCTTTACACAGCGGTTGGTGCTAGCCTGCCTACAGCACAGTACACTAAATCGCAATCTCTAACTGTCCTCAGAGTCAGCACAGCAGCGTTCTGCCCCTTACTGAATTCACAGCACAGTGACGCTAAAATGGCGGCGGCGCTTTTATAGTGCATTCTGACATCATTTCAGCATCCAATCACGCCATGCCATTAGTTAACATGACCGCAGCAGTACAGGATTTGCCCACACTTCTTAGGATTCCTCATTGGCTGACTATAACACATTGCCTCTCAAAGAATTATGGGAACTTCCGATTCCGGTACCGATAAGACGAAAAAATCGAAACGAAGTATCGAAAGGCCGATAGAGCTAATATCGGCCCGGGATACCCGATACTTGCGGTATCGTATCGCTAAACACTACTTCTGATACATTACTCTTTTTCTGCTTTTTATATTCTGTTGTAATCCATACTGAGCCTGTGAGCCTTTGTGTGTTACTCCGGAAATATAACGGAGATTTACAATTTCCTAGACTGTATACAGCTGTACGCTTCTGATACATTACCCTTTTTATGCTTTTTATATTCTGGTCTAATACATACTGAGTTGAGTGCGTCTGTGTGTAAACTCTTGAAATATATACGGAGATTGAAATTTTCCCCAATACTATAAACACCTGGCATCTTCTGATACAGTACCCTTTTTCTGCTTTTTGTATGTATGTGTGGGTTTAAAAAAAGTGCAAGTGCATGAATTACAGTGCATGTAATTCATGCACTGCACTTTTTAACACATACTTGTCTGATATGTTACTTTATACATGAAATGCACTGGGGGTTTAAATTTTTTCCCTCTGTGGTACATTCGGGTTTTCTACCCTGTTCTGTCTCTCTATATTATGGATTGTGATAATTTTTACATGACGTATTCTGTTGAACAAAGATTGATTATATTTTTCACCTATTTGCCCCTTTGTTTTCTCCTGCCACACAACGTAATCCATACTGAGCCTGTGAGCGTCTGTGTGTTACTCTCGAAATATAGACAGAGATTTAGAATTTTCCCTTCACGTAGACAGCTGTACGCTTCTGATACAGTACCATATATCTGCTGGTATTTTGGGTACATTTTCATAAACATGAGGAAGTATGGGGAAGAGGCCACAGACGTGGCCATGGGGGTCCAGCTGGTACTGATGGTGGTGGTGGAGCATACGTTGTAGTGCCAAAGCACAATAGCACCAAAAGTTGGAGGTGTTTAGCTGCGTCATTGTCTGGCTCCAGAACGCCTGGAAGGCTCCCTTTTCTGGGAGTAGGTAAACGCTTTTAAAGCAGGAGCGTCAGGAACAGATTTTTTGACTTACATTGCCGAAACAGCCTCCAGCCTCTCGCCTCCTCTTCTGAAGTTTTCAAAAAATGTAAGCACTGAGTCGTCAGTGCAGGCTCCTGGTCAGGAACAACACCTTTCCTGGTGTACTTCACCCCTCCAAAAGTGAAGGATGCGGCATGCCACACTTCAGATACTCCTTGGAGCTCTTTTCACATACCATGCCTGGGTTATCAAGTCAAATCCTGAATTCACCAATCCAACTTTGAATCTGACATGGAGTGCACTGATGCACAGTCACTGCAGCTTCTGAGCCAGAATCTGACCCTGATGAAACTCAGGTGCCCCTTCCTGCACTCTATATCACCTTACATGGTGACACAGAGGAAGGTGCAGATGAAATTGTAGGAGATGGATGACCAGTTGTTGTCCCGGATTGGAATCCATTGGGTGAGAGGGTGCTGCGGGCAATAGCTCAGGAGAGGAGGAGGATCTCAGCAGGCATCGACATCGCAGCAGTGGTTATCTGGCAGGCCCGTAGCAGTCCAAAAACGTGTTAAAGAAACAAAAAGTGTTGCAGGACAGCTTGGCCAGACGGTCAAATTAGCACAGCGTGCAAGCCCTGAAAAAATTTTTACCATAGTAGGAAGAGTGCATTGTGGCTCTTTTTGACCAAAATCCTATTGATGAGGCAAAAGTTATCTGAAAGAAGTGTGGGAAAGGGCCTTTAGCTGAGGGAAAAATCTCCGAAATTTGAATACCAGTTGCATGCTTAGACATTTTATCAACATGCACTTGCAAGCGTGGACGGACTACAAAACCTCAGGTAGCACATGGGGCACCTGCTCCGACTAAAGGTACCCAGCAACGCTCCATCGCTCCCCCACTGTAAGCCACCGGTTAGCACACCACCAGCAAGAAATGTTGAGGTGTCTTCACAGGCCAAAGCAGTCAGGGAATCACAATGTTTTTGCAACGAAAGACTGAATCAAGGCCATCACCACCACCTCCATCACCAACCCCTCTCAGTCCGTCATGTCCACCGTAGTTCACCCATGTGCAGCTCTCAAGTACAGCTCACCCTAGCAGACACTCTGAGTAGGACAAGAAAGTACTTATCCTCTCATCCGCATACAATGGGTTTGAACGCCTATATTGACAAGCTGATCTCATTAGAGATGATGCCCTTCCATTTGGTTGAAAGTGCAGCGTTCCGAGAGCTCATGGCCTACACTGTCCCACGCTATGACCTACCCAGTTGGCACTTCTTTTCTAGAAAAGCCATCCCTGCCCTCCACCTGCATGTGAAAGACCGCATTGTCCATGCATCAAACAAACAGTGAGTGGAAAAGTGCACCTCACAACGATGCATGGGCCAGTAGGCATGGCCAGGGGCCATTACGAGTCCATCACTGTGCACTGGGTTAATGTGGAGGATGCAGGGTCCCAAGGGGACAGCGGTGGTGGAACAGTGCTGCCTAGCCCTAGGTATAGGCAACAGTGGCTGTAGGGTTCAACCCCTCTCCTCCTCTCCAGAAGCGAAAGCTCATCGACAGAGCGCAGTCGCACGAGCACTCCATCGCAGCTGCCAGTGTTGCACAAGAGGTGTCCCCCTATCAAACAGATAGTGGTAAGTCCAAAAAACCTGACTGGCACATCCAGACTAATGTAACTAGGTGCAAAACCAAGATACTGAAGCATGACAATGTAGAATACATGAAATTTTGAATAGTAATATGGCTTTGGAGTATAAGAAATATTTGAGACGCTTAGTATAAACATTTGGCCGAACATTAAAAGCCCACTAACCATCGTCAAGGTGGTCTCAATTCTGGTGAGTCTCTCTTTCTGGCAGGTCTCTACTTACCCATAAATGCAGGCATTACTGACAGTGGTGCCACATTCACCCAGAAATTCAGATATCAGCCTAATAGAGGTATGTTCACATTAGTCAGGGACTCACCAGAATTGAGACCACCTTGACGATGGTTGGTGGGCTTTTTAATGTTTGGCCAAATGTTTATATTAAGCATCTCAAATTTTTCCTTATACTCCAATGTATATTGCTGTTCAAAATTTCCTGTATTCTATATTGTCATGCTTCAGTATGATAGAGTGCAGCCTTTTCCCGTATGTTTTACATGGGGTAGCTCCCCTTGGTTTGCACCTAGTTCACATTAGTCTGAATGTGCCAGTCAGGTTTTTTTGGTCTTTTGAATGTTAGCTTACTCACCGAGCACTCCGCCCCCACCAGGTGGTGATTTTAATTACAGCAGGTCCTTACTTACCCATAAATGCAGGCATTACTGACAGAGGTGCCACATTCACCCAGAAATTCAGATAGCCTAAGAGAGGTATGTTCACATTAGGTCAGGGGACTCACCAGAATTGAGACCACCTTGACGATGGTTGGTGGGCTTTTAATGTTTTGGCCAAATGTTTATACTAAGCGTCTCAAATTTTTCCTTATACTCCAAAGCCTTATTGCTATTCAAAATTTCATGTATTCCATGTTGTCATGCTTCAGTATGATAGAGTGCAGCCTTTTTCGTTTAGATAGTGGTGTCAGCAGGCTGTTTTAAAGATGATGTGTTTGGGCGACAACCACACACCGTGGAGGTACTGGCCGACTACTTGCAGCGAGAAACTGAGTCATGGCTGGGCAGTCTACATCTTGCGCCAGGCAAGATAGTCAGCGATAATGGACTAATGTTGTGGCGGCCAAAGCCCTGGCAAAACTCAGACACATTCCTTGCCTGGCTCACTCTTGAACCTGGTGGTGCAGTGCTTCCTAAATAATTATCCGGAGTTAACAGCCCTGCTCCATAAGGTGCGAAGACTGTGCTCGCACAATCCGACGCTCGCCAGTAGACTCCAGTCGGATGCGGAGATGCAGCGATCGCTCCACCTCCCAAGCACCCGCCTAATCATAGATGTTGCAACAAGGTGGAACTCCACCATGCACATGGTTGAGAGGCTGTGCGAACAGAGGCAGGCTGTAATGCATTTGTGGGAGGATACACGGGCTGGCAGTTTGAGGGCAGACATGGAGTTTCGGGTGTGCAGTGGTCAAAGCTGAAAGACCTCTGTAAAGTCCTTCAGTGTTTTGAGGAATGCACATGGCTGGTAAGCGCAGATGATGCCATCATAATCATGAGCATCCCACTTATGCGTCTGCTCATGCAAACTTTGACGCACATTAAGGATCAGGCGTCTGCAGCGGAGGAGGAAGAGGAAGAGGAGGAGGAGACTTGATGACAGTCAGCCATTGTCTGCTCAGGGAACTGTCCTGGAAGAAGTGGAAGAAGAAGAGGAAGAGGAGGAGGAGGATGAGGGTGATGATTATTTTGGGGAGGAGGATGCTTCTCAGGGGGAAAGAGAAAATGTTGGCTTGCCAAGGTCAGGTACAGGGTTTGTGCGTGACTGGAGGGATGTGGATTTGGCAGAAAGTGCTCCACCACACTACTGGCAGTGCATCATTGACACCTGGCACATTGGCCCACATGTGTGATTATGTCTTGCTGATCCTAAAAATGGACCCCCGCATTGCCAAAATTATGAAGGATGACGACTACTAGTTGGCCACATCCTCGATCCACGCTATAAAGGCAAATTACAGAACATCATGCCACAGGAGAACCTAGAGCTACTGTAATATTGGCGAACAAACAAGCAACTCTGGAAAACCGTTTGTTAGAGGCATTCCCAGCACACAGCAGCGGTGCGGGTTCACTACGAGCTGTACTGGTCCAAACAGAAGAGGTGTTCGTGGTGCACACAGCTGAAGTGCCATTGGAGACCGGTTTCATGACCACGTTGTGGACTGATTTCTCGAGTACCGCTCACACGACAGTTGATACAGAATCGATTGCAACAGACAGGAGACAGCATACAGCAGTTGTCAACTATGGTTCAAAATTACCTCTCCTCCCTATCGATGTTCTCATCACAGTTCATTCCCCTTTGACTATGGGCATGTAAACTGGACACCTGGCCTGAATTGGCACAATATGCTTTACAGAGTTCGCTTGCCCTGCTGATAGTGTGCTATCAGAAAGAGTCTTCAGTGCAGCTGGATCAATCCTGACATGGCGACAATGGCGACGCTGGAGGAGTCCAGAGTAGAGCATTGCTCAGCGAGGAGAGTAGTTCTTTTTTTTTTTTTAATGTTTGGAGCAATATATGGGGGCATTATACACTGGAGAATTATATATGGGTCCCATCATACACTTGAGCATCATAGATAGGGCCCATTATACACTGGAGCATTTAAATGGGGCACATTATATATGGATCATTATATAGGCCCATCATACACTGGAGCATCATATGCGGGGCCAATTATACACTGGAGCATTATAATGGGGCCATTATGCATTGAGCATCATCCATGGGGCCCATCATATACTGGAGCATCATAATGGGGCCCATTATATATGGAGCATTATTAGGCCCATCATACAGTGGATCATCATCTAGGGGCCCAACATACACTGGAGAATTATAAATGGGACCCTTTATATATGGAGCATTATACACTGTTTGTATAATTGCTAGGCAAGTTGTATTTGGGAGGATTCTTTTTATTATTGAACAACAACTATGTTCTCAATCAACCCAAAAGACTCCTAAATATCAAAGCTTAATATTTTTGGAAGTTGAAGTAGTTTTTTTAGCTTTGCTACCTTAGAAGGATATCTATTTGTGCAGTTAACTATTACTGTGCAGAATTATTAGGCAACTTAATAAAAACCAAATATATACCTATCTCACTTGTTTATTTTCAACAGGTAAACCAATATAACATAAAATTTAGAAATAAACATTTCTGACATTCAAAACAAAAATAAAAAAAAATCAATGACCAACATAGCCACCTTTTTTTACGATGATACTCAAAAGCCTTCCATCCTAATTCTGTCAGTTGGTTGATCTGTTTACAATCAACATTGCGTGCAGCAGCCACCACAGCCTCCCAGACCTGTTCCGAGAGGTGTAATGTTTTCCCTCCCTGTAGGTCTCACATTTTATGAGGGTCCACAGGTTCTTTATGGGGTTCAGATCAGGTGAACAAGGGGGCCATGTCATTAAATTTTCTTCTTTTTGACCTTTACTTGCCAGCCACGCTGTGGAGTATTTGGATGCATGTGATGGAGCATTGTCTGCATGAAAATCATGTTTTTCTTGAAACGATACCGACTTCTTCCTGTATCACTGCTTGAAGAAGGTGTTTTCCAGAAACTGGCAGTAGGTCTGGGAGTTGAGCTTTACTCCATCCTCAACCCGAAAAGGTCTCAGAAGTCCATCTTTGATGACACCAGCCCATACCAGTCCACCTTGCTGGCTTCTGAGTCGGAGTGGAGCTCTTTGCCCTTTACTGATCCAGCCTCGGGCCCATCCATCTGGGCCCATCAAGAGTCATTCTCATTTAATCAGTACATAAAACCTTAGAAAAATCCATCTTAACATATTTCTTTTCCAGTCTTGACATTTTATCTTATGTTTATTGTTCAAAGGTGGTCGTTTTTCAGCCTTCCTTACCTTGGCCATGTCCCTGAGTATGGCACACCTTGTGCTTTTGATACTCCAGTAACGTTGCAGCTCTGAAATATGGCAAAACTGGTGCCAAATTGCATCTTTGCAGCTTCACACTTGATTTTCCTCAATTCATGGGCAGTTATTTTGAGCCTTTTTTTTATCACACGCTTCTTGCGACCCTGTTGGCTATTTGCGATGAAACGCTTGATTGTTCAGTGATCACGCTTCAAAAGTTATATTGGCCCATCATCCACTGGAGCATCATCCAAGGAGCCCATCTTATACTGGAGCATCATATGGTGCCCATTATATATGGAGCATTATATTGGCCCATCATACACTGGAGCATCATATATGTGGCCCATATATACGGCCATTATATATGGAGCATTATATTGGTCCATCATACACTGGAGCATCACCATGGTGTTAGGCATCGGACGACGGCGGGATCCAGAAATGCCTGCACTGAGCATATCCATGACATGGAGAACCATGATTGGTGGTTAATGTTAGCTGATCCTCAGACTTTGGCATCGCCTGATTGGTCACGGATGACGTCATCGGTGATGCGATTGACGAAATGGCTGGGGGCGGAACTTAGCCCTTAAATAGCTTGTCTGTCCGCGGCGCGGCACGGTCAGATATACAAATAGGTAGTGCTCATGTGTGACGTACCAGAATCTGGTCTCCACATGCTCTCTAGCTTTCGCTCTCTGGGACCTGTCGATGGCAAGTCAGCTCGGCTAATTAGCTCAGGTCATTCAGGCAAGTTAATGAATGCTATGCAGGTAGCAATCGTAGTGCAGTCTGTCTCTGTCAAAGGGGTAGCTATACACCCCAAGCAGACTGTGGGGAGTGTATTTCTGTTCATCGCCTGCTAACGAAAGGAGAGTTGCTCAGTCCGGTGGCCACCAGCTGCAGCACGTACGCCTGGCGTGTGTTGCACGCACTTCCTAATATCTGGCAAGTGGCTTCTGTGCTATTAACAGGGCTATATCTACGCCAGCCTGCAGCACATGGTGCCGAGCTAATATCTGGCAAGTAGCTTCTGTGCTGTTAACAGGCTACGTCTACGCCATCTTCAGCACATCTCCTGTGAAGTTAACGGAGATAGTGCCAATACAATATCTCTCTCCTTGTGTGAAGTAACACAGGCGAGATCAAATATAATCCTTTAAGTTGTCATTGTTACCCTGATACCCAAAGGGTGTCAGCAGCAGTGACATAAACTGCATCGCGGACCCCGGGTTCGGTTGCAATCCATTATATAATAATAAAGTTGTTGCAGCCGAGCTCATAACAGTATCTGACCGCCAGGGTCTAGCCGACAGTGGCTGACAACCAGCGCTATGTTCAGCAACAAAAGGCCAAACTTAAGTCTCTGGAACAGGCCGCTCCAGTTGCTGATCTCACTGCAAGTAGCTGCTCAGGCAGCCGCACAAGCAGCAAGTGTCATAAATAATGCTGCGAAAGCTGCTAAAATTTCATTACTCGGTTTTGCTCTCCTGGAAAAATTTTCTGGTGACAGCAGATCCTGCAGAGGGTTTATTAATCAATGCTCCATTCAGCTAGAGATGATGGAGGTATGGTTCCCCTCCGAAAGGGCTAAGTGGGTTTTGTTATCTTATTACTTACCCACAAGGCCTTGGAGTGGGCTACTCATCTGTGGGAGCGGAGTGACCCGGTAGTGGCCAAAGTGGGTCTCTTTCTTAAAACTCTAAAAAGTGTGTGGTCCTCAGGTTACACATAATACATTTCTTAAGCTGCTCACACTAGTGCAGGGTTTCGACCACCGCCAGTCACTATGCCATCCAGTTCAGGACATTAGCGGCAGAACTGGATTGGTCTGAACCGTCGCTAATCCCGGTGTTCTGGAAGGGTCTGGCTGGGCATATAAAAGATCTCTGGCCACCAGGGAGATTCCAAACGTCTCTGGAAGAGTTAATGACCTTGCCAACGTATAGATTTACGTCATGCAGAAAGCAAGGGAGTGGAGGTCTCTAAAACCTCGTTTCCGTGGCACCGTCATTTTCCCAGACCTATTTCCGAACAACGGTTCCAGACACGGAACCGGAGCCTAAGGATATATCCCTGATAGGAAATGGTCCTCCGTTCCCGTCCTACACATCTCTTGGGGTACCCCAATAATAAGGGTTCCAAGTGGGCGGGAGAATGAGAGTGTCTAACCACCTTTGGAGGAGGTGTGTTAGATTCAAGACTTCTTCCTCCAAACTAGCCTATAAATGACGTTGCTCTTCGGAACAACCATGGTTTCTGCCAAGGTGGTGGTGGATTCTGGGGCCGATGGCAATTTTTTTGTTGTCAAACCTTTGCCCAGAGGCACGCCATTACTGTGCAGTTACTGTCCAGACCCATAAACATCAGGGGTCAACGGTGCCATGTTAGACACACAGATCACTCACCCGTCTATTCCCCTCACCATGTCGTTTTCTCAGGGTCACCGGGAGGATATCTCGTTCCTTATTCTCTCTGGTGGATTGTATGAGGTTTATTGGGACTTCCATGGCTACGGTGTCACAATCCACATGTAAACTGGAACCGGGGTTGTTTATTCCGGGGTGAGAAGTGTTCTGCCCAGTGTATGGTGGCATCAACCCAGAAAGTGGCCTTAGAACCGCCGGTCGGTCTGGATGCCCTTCCAGAGCAATATTGGAGCTATGCCTGTTATGTTACGGTAGCTGAGGAGTGCAGGTAAAAAAGGAAAAACACCAGAGCAGTTGGAATCTATGAATTGCAGTACCCTGACTAACCACCGCAACTAGAGGCAGCCGTGGAGCGTTCCTACATTGGTCCTAGACGCCTCGTCACAGCCTGAGAAACTAACTAAACACTAAAGATAAAATAGGAAAGCTATCTGCCCCGTAGCAGAACCCCAAAGATAATAGAAAGCCCCCAAACATGTAATGGCGGTTAGACAAGAGGAAATACTGACACAGAAAGAAAATATATGAGCAAACGCTGGGGCCCAAACTATCTAAATAGAAAAGGATAGGAAGGGTACTTACTGCAATCTCAGAAACCCTGAAAAAACACCAACTCTACTAATTCAAAATCACCTGAGATCACACGACCTCTACCACCTAAATTAGTTCTCTGGTGTAACAAAAACAGCAGCCACTGAAAAAACTGGAAAAAGCAAAAGTACAAAACACAGTGGCTGGACTAAACTGAGAGGGCAAAAGCCCCCGGAGGGGACCCAGAAGGCCCCACAGAAGTGCAGGACCAAATGCAAAAATATAGCAAAACAAAAAATAAGAAATTGTCCTTATCTGATAGCAGGAGATGCAGACACGACACAGCAGGCTACAAGGGAAACTGGAAAGAAGGATTCAGACCAAACAATTGATCACCGGCAACCCTGATGGGAAAATGATTCCCTTAAATAAGACCAATCAGTAACACCTGATTCCCAGTCCTCACTAGTACCGCTTGTAACCACCAGAGGGAGCCTCTGCTCAGAACTCATCTCAAACCCATTCACAACAGTACCCCCCCCTTGAGGAGGGGTCACGAACCCTCATTTGAGCAACCAGTCGGTCAGGATGAGTTCTATGATACGCACGGATAAGTCTCCTAGCATGGATGTCCGAAGCAAACACCCAAGAATTATCTTCCTGACCATAACCTCTCCATTTAACCAAATACTGGATTCTTCGTCTAGAAAAACGAGAATCCAATATTTTCTCAACCACATACTCCAGATTGCCCTCAACCAAAACAGGTCAGGAGGCACAGCAGCAGAACCACTGGCTCAACAAACCTCTTCAACAAGGACTTGTGGAACACTTATGGATCTTAAATGTCCCTGGAAGAAGCAAACGAAAAGAAACAGGATTAATAATCTCCATGATCTTATAAGGTCCAATGAACCTAGGCTTAAATTTAGGAGATGCTACTCTCATAGGAATATTCTTTGAGGACAACCAGACCAAGTCCCCCACTTTAAACCGAGGACCATCAGTCCTATGCCGGTTAGCAAACCGCTGGGCCCTCTCCTGAGAGAGGGACAACCTCTCCACTACCTGGTCCCAAATCTGCTGCATACGCTCAACAACAGAGTTAACACCTGGACAGACAGAAGCCTCCGTCTGTCCCGAAGAAAATCGAGGGTGAAACCCAGAATTACAGAAAAACGGAGACATCAAAGTGGCAGAGCTAGCCCTATTATTAAGAGCAAACTCAGCCAAAGGCAAAAAAGACCCAGTCATCCTGATCAGCAGACACAAAGCATCTTAGATAAGTCTCCAATGTCTGGTTTGTTCTCTCAGTTTGACCATTGGTCTGAGGATGAAACCCGAGGAGAAAGACAATTGAACACCCAGTTTAGAACAAAAAGTCCTCCAAAATCTGGAAACAAACTG
Source organism: Oophaga sylvatica (assembly GCA_033576555.1). Taxonomy (NCBI): domain Eukaryota; kingdom Metazoa; phylum Chordata; class Amphibia; order Anura; family Dendrobatidae; genus Oophaga; species Oophaga sylvatica. The sequence continues at coordinate 21,708 of JARQOD010000694.1, forward strand.
GACTCCTCTGTCAGACACAAAGTTCTCAGAATGCCGTGTAAACGAACCACGTGCTGAAGGAACAACGGCACCAATTCAGAGGAGGAAGGCAACTTAGGTAATGGCACAAGATGTATCATTTTGGAAAACCTATCACAAATTACCCAGATGGTGGTCATTCTCTGAGAAACAGGAAGATCGGAAATGAAATCCATAGAGATATGGGTCCATGGTCTCTTGGGCACAGGCAATGGCATCAACAAACCACTAGAGCGAGAGCAAGGCTTGGAGCGAGAGCAAGTCCCACAGGACTGCACAAATTCCCTGACATCGCGAGACAAGGTAGGCCACCAAAAGGACCGACTAACCAAGTCTCTGGTACCAAAAATTCCGGATGCCCAGCCAATGCGGAACAATGAATCTCAGACATCACACTCTTTTTCCATTGGTCCGGACAAACAATTTTCAACAGGGCAGCGCTCGGGCCTATCCTCCTGACACCCCTCCAGAGCAAGTCTCAAATTGGGCGAGATGGCGGAAAGAACTACACCCTCCTTCAAAATAACCGAGGGATCAGATAGCTCAGGAGAGTCCGCAAGGAAACTCCTCGAGAGGGCATCCGCCTTAACATTCTTAGTGCCAGGAAGAAAGGAAACCACAAAATTAAAACGTGTGAAAAACAAGGCCCACCTGGCCTGTCTAGGATGAGTCGCTTGGCAGATTCCAGATAGACCAGATTCTTATGGTCCATAAGGACCACCACCTGATGTTTGGCTCCCTCCAGCCAATGTCTCCACTCTTCAAAAGCCCACTTCATGGCCAATAACTCCCGATTACCCACGTCATAATTACGTTCAGTAGGAGAAAATTTTCGAGAGAAAAAGGCACAAGGTTACTTTTAGAGGTCTCTGGATCTTTTTGGGACAAAACGGCACCTGCCCCAATTTCAGAGGCATCAACCTCCACCTGAAATGGCAGAGAAACATCAGGCTGCCGTAGAACAGGACAGAAGTGAATCTCTGCTTAAGTTCCTGAAACGCAGAGACTGCCTCAGGAGGCCAATTCACCACATCAGAACCCTTTCTGGTCAAATCAGTTAATGTTTAACAATAACAGAGAAATTACCAATAAATTTACGATAAAAATTGGCAAAACCCAAAAATCTCTGAAGAGCCTTTAATGAAGTAGGTTGGACCCAATCACAGATGGCCTGAACCTTGACCGGGTCCATTTCAATAACAGATGGGGACAAAATGAATCCCAGAAATGAGATCTTCTGTACGCCAAAAAGACACTTTGATCCCTTCACATACAGAGCATTCTCTCTCAAAATCTGGAATACAGTTCGAACATGTTTCACATGAGAGTCCCAGTCATTAGAAAAAATCAAGATATCATCCAAATAAACAATCAGAAACTTGTCCACAAAATCCCTGAAAATGTCATTCATGAAGGACTGGAAGACGGAAGGAGCATTAGTGAGCCCAAAGGGCATCACAAGGTACTCAAAATGCCCTTCAGGGGTGTTAAATGCCGTCTTCCATTCATCCCGTGCTTAATGCGAATAAGGTTATACGCCCCCCTGAGGTCAAGCTTGGTAAACCAAGTAGCGTTTTTCACCCTGGAAAACAGGTCAGAAATCAAGGGTAACGGGTATTGATATTTCACAGTAATATTGTTCAAGAGACGATAATCAATACACGGCCTTAATGAACCATCTTTTTTGGCCACAAAGAAAAAACCGGCACCTAAGGGTGAAGAGGATGGTCTGATATGACCCTTCTCCAATGATTCCTTGATATAAGACCGCATAGCGTCATGTTCAGGTACAGACAAGTTAAAAAGGCGACCCTTAGGGAATTTACTACCTGGCACTAATTCAATAGCGCAGTCATAGCTCCTATGGGGAGGTAAGGATGCAGATTTACTTTCGCTAAACACATCAGAAAAATCAAACAAAAAGTCAGGAACATCCTCAGCCTGGGGGAGGCAGAAAAAACAGGAGTGTTGGTATTAACACATTGGCAGCCCCAACTGGTTACAGACACAGATTTCCAATCCAAACAGGATTATGAGACTGTAACCAAGGGAAACCCAGCACTATAATGTCATGCAGATTATATAGAACCAAAAATTTGCAGCACTCCTGGTGATCAGGTTCAACCCTCATTATCACCTGAGTAGAAAACTGGGGTTTATTCTCAGCCAAAGGGGTAGAATCGATCCCCAGTAGGGGAATAGACTTCTGTAGGGGTATCAAGGGAAATCCACAACGTTTAGCAAAATCATAATCCATCAGGTTAATAGCTGCTCCAGAATCAACGAAAGCCTGAGCAGAAAATGAGGACAGAGAGCATATCAGAGTGACAGTTAATAAAAACTTAGTCTGAACACTACCCAAGACAACTGAGCGTGCAAAATGTCTTCCCCGCTAGGGCAGACTGAAATAGCATGAGAGGCATCACCACAGTAGAAACATAACCCATTGCGCTTTCGAAACTCATGACGCTGTGCCCCAGACACCACTCCATCACACTGCATGGCTCAGCAGCTGGCTCACAAGGCAACACCACTCCACGCATACTTCTCCGCTCACGCAAACGTCTGTCAATTTGAATCGCCAATGACATAGAATCATTGAGACCAGAGGGGACAGGGAATCCCACCATAACATCCTTTACATTATCCGACAGACCCTTCCGGAAAAGGGCCGCCAAAGCGTCGTCATTCCATTTGGTCAGGACTGCCCACCTACGGAATCTCTGACAGTATAACTCAGCGTCATCAAGCCCCTGATTTAATGCCAACAAGGCTTTTTCAGCTTGATCAGTGACATTAGGCTCATCGTACAATAACCCCAAAGCCTGAAAAAATGCATCAACATCACTCAAAACAGGATCCCCAGGTATCAGGGAAAAAGCCCAATCCTGAGGATCGCCGCGCAGGAGAGAGATGATAATTTGAACCTGCTGCGCTGCGTTTCCTGAGGACTTAGATTTTAAGGCAAAAAACAATTTACAATTATTTTTGAAATTCTGAAACTTAGCTCGATCCCCTGAAAACAAATCTGGCATGGGGATCCTAGGTTCCACAACAGGCAACCTAGCAAGATATGCAGCAATACTCCGAACCTCAGTGGCAAGCTGATCCACACGGCCAGACAACTGTGCAAACTCCATTGGGAGAAAAGATCCTCCCCAGCACCCAGAGATACAGAGGGAAAAAAAAAAAAAAAAAAAATGCAACAAACAGAAAAATATCTCTGACAACTTTTCTTCCTTCAAAATATTTTTTCCCTTCTGTGAGTACCATACAATTTTTATGGACGGTGATACTGTTATGTTACGGTAGCTGAGGAGTGCAGGTAAAAAAGGAAAAACACCAGAGCAGTTGGAATCTATGAGATTGCAGTACCCTGACTAACCACCGCAACTAGAGGCAGCCGTGGAGCGTTCCTACATTGGTCCTAGACGCCTCGTCACAGCCTGAGAAACTAACTACACCTAAAGATAGAAATAGGAAAGCTATCTGCCCCGTAGCAGAACCCCAAAGATAATAGAAAGCCCCCAAACATGTAATGGCGGTTAGACAAGAGGAAATACTGACACAGAAAGAAAATAGTATGAGCAAACGCTGGGGCCCAAACTATCTAAATAGAAAAGGATAGGAAGGGTACTTACTGCAATCTCAGAAAACCCTGAAAAAACACCAACTCTACTAATTTCAAAATCACCTGAGATCACACGACCTCTACCACCTAAATTAGTTCTCTGGTGTAACAAAAACAGCAGCCACTGAAAAAACTGGAAAAAGCAAAAGTACAAAACACAGTGGCTGGACTAAACTGAGAGGGCAAAAGCCCCCGGAGGGGACCCAGAAGGCCCCCACAGAAGTGCAGGACCAAATGCAAAAATATAGCAAAAACACAAAATAAGAAATTGTCTTATCTGATAGCAGGAGATGCAGACACGACACAGCAGGCTACAAGGGAAACTGGAAAGAAGGATTCAGACCAGAACAATTGATCACCGGCAACCCTGATGGGAAAATGATTCCCTTAAATAAGACCAATCAGTAACACCTGATTCCCAGTCCTCACTAGTACCGCTTGTAACCACCAGAGGGAGCCTCTGCTCAGAACTCATCTCAAACCCATTCACAACATATGCCGATGTGTTCTCTAAAAGGGCTGCAGAAACCTTGCCTGCCCACTGACCGTATGACTGCACCATAGATCTGATCCCCGGATCAGAGCATCCTCACGGTAGGGTATATCCCCTGTCTGTCCCCGAGACCCAGGCCATGTCCGATTACATCAAGGAGAACCTGGCTCGGGGGTTTATCAGGAAATCGGTCTCTCCTGCTGGAGCGGGGTTCTTCTTCATCCAGAAGAAAGGAGGTGACCTACGTCCATGCATTGATTACAGGGGATTAAACGCAATCACCATCAAAAACAAATATCCCCTGCCCCTGATCTCTGAATTGTTCGACAGACTTCGAGGGGCTAAAATTTTCACTAAGTTAGATCTGCGAGGGGCCTATAACCTCATACGAATCAGTGAGGGTGACGAGTGGAAGACGGCCTTTAATACTTGTGATGGCCACTGCGAGTACCTCGTCATGCCCTTCGGATTGTGTAATGCTCTCGCAGTCTTCCAGGATTTCGTTAATGATATCTTTTGAGATTTATTGCTATCTTCGGTGGTAGTATATCTTGACGATATCCTAATATTTTCCCCGGACCTCTCCACACACAGAGAGGATGTTCGCAGAGTTTTTGAACGTTTGCGCGCAAATTCTCTGTATTGCAAGCTGGAGAAATGCCAGTTCGAACAAGAGTCCTTACCATTTTGGGGTACATTGTATCCAGTAAGGGCTTGGCCATGGATCACCAAAAATTGGCAGCCGTACAGAATTGGCAGGAGCCCCATTCTCTGAAGGCGGTACAGTGCTTCATGAGGTTCATCAAATATTATCGGCAACTTATAACGCATTTTTCCACACTGGTGGCTCCTTTGGCTGCGCTAACCAAGAAAGGTACCAACCCAAAAAACTGGTCTAAAGAGACATCTGAGGCATTCCGGGAGATCAAGTCTTATTTTTCGAATGCTCCAGTCCTACATCGGCCAGATGTCAATAAGCCATTTTTTCTGGAGGTCGATGCCTCCTCTGTGGGAGCAGGTGCTGTCCTTTCTCAAAAGAATGGGCAAGGTCAGAGAAGACCATGTTTCTTCTTCTCCAAGACCTTTTCTCCAGCTGAGAGGAATTATACGATTGGGGATACAGAATTACTCGCTATAAAATTGGCTTTTGTTGAATGGAGGTATCTTTTTGAGGGAGCTAAACATCCGTTTGTGGTGTATTCCGACCATAAGAATCTCTCGTACCTGCAGACGGTACAGCGTCTCATCCAGAGGCAGGCTCGGTGGTCCCTCTTTTTTGCCCGATTCAATTTTTCCATCAACTTTCTAAAAGGGGAAAAGAATCCTCGGGCAGATGCTCTTTCTCGGTCTATGGATACAACGGAAGACGATGATGAGCCCAGACTTATTGTTCCTCCTGAGAGTATGCGAACGGTGGCACCGGTGACTCTAGATCAGGTTCCACCCGGGAAGACGTTTGTTCCTCCTAATCTACAGAATGAGGTGCTCTCATGGACACATGCCTCTAAGATTGGAGGTCATTTTGGAATCAAACGTACCACTGAGTTCCTCCAACGCTCGTATTAGTGGCCTCGGTTGCCCAGGACGTTAAAGAATACGTCCAAGCATGCATCTCCTACTCGAGAAATCAATCGTCTCATCAGAGTCCGGTGGGTCTTCTACATCCATTACCCGTGGTGGATAGACCTTGGGAGCTGATTGGGATGGATTTTGTGGTTGAGTTACCTAAGTCCCGGGGTAATACGACCATATGGGTGGTTTCTGACCATTTTTCTAAAATTGTTCACCTGGTACCCCTTCCTAGGGTTCATTCTTCCCGGGTTCTGGCATCACTGTTTATCCGTCACATTTTCCGTCTTCACGGCATGCCTGATAGGATTGTTTGTGATCGAGGTCCTCAGTTCACCTCTCGGTTTTGGAGAGAATTGTGTAATTTGTGTAGTATTTAACTAAACCTCTCTACTGCCTATCACCCGGAGACCAATGGCCTGGTGGAACGCACCAATCAGACGCTTGTGACATACTTGCGCCATTTCGTTTATGCCAACCATAATAATTGGGCAACTTTGCTTCCTTGGGCAGAGTTTGCTCTAAACAATGCAGTGGCAGATTCCACAGGTCAGACCCCTTTCCTTCTGAATAATGGTCAGCAACCGCATGTGCCAGTCCCTATGCCAGTTAACTCTGGGGAGCCTGGGGTCAAAGATTGGGCTATGGAGGCGCGGGACGTCTGGGATCAGACGCAGGAAGCGTTATTGGCCTCCAAAAATCGGATGAGACAGTCGGCTGACACTCATCGTCATCCAGCTCCCGTATTCTCTCCGGGTGACAGGGTCAGGCTCGCAGCTCGCAATATCAGAGGTCGCGGGGAATCGGCTAAATTCGCCCCCCGGTTTATTGGTCATTTTAAAATTCTGGCCTAATTAAATCCCATGGTGTATCGTCTGCAATTGCCTCGGCACTTGAAGATACATGACACGTTCCATGTGTCGCTCCTGAAACCCGTTCGCCTGACGAAATTCTCGGAAGCTCAACACGCTTCTGACACCGGGGGTGAGGATTTCGAGGTAGAGGCGATTGTGGGGTCTAAGGTGGTTCGTGGCAATAAATTCTATTTGGTACACTGGAGGGATTGTGGTTCTGAGGATAGCACTTGGGAACCGGTGGACCATATTCATGCTCCCCTGCTCATTGAGGAATATGAGCCTCAAGTGGGGGGGAGGTTAGAGGAGGGGATAATGTTAGACATCGGGCGACATCCGAACCTAGATCCGAGAAGTCTGTGGTCTCCTATCCAGACCCAGCCGAGGCAAGATGCTGCTCAGCTTCGCCGTCCATCCCAGCACCTAGCCAATGCCCGAGAGGCACAAGTACACCATGTTCCAAATTATTATGCAAATGATATTTTTCTCTGATTTTCCTAAGTGGTGGGTGCAAATGACAGTCAGTCTAATAAAAGTCATCACCGATTAGAGTATATGTCAAATTTTATTGAAGAAACCTCCCAATGATAACAGTATAATCTCCAAAATGAATAAAAACTCACAATGCACTGTTCCAAATTATTAGGCACAGTAGAATTTCTGAACATTTGATATGTTTTAAAGAACTGAAAATGCTCATTTGTGGAATTTACAGCATTAGGAGGTCACATTCACTGAAGAAAAAAGCTATTTAACTCCAAAACATCCTAACAGGCCAAGTTACATGGTAACATAGGAACCCTTCTTTGATATCACCTTCACAATTCTTGCATCCATTGAACTTGTGAGTTTTTGGAGAGTTTCTGCTTGTATTTCTTTGCATGAACATACAGATAGGGAATCTAGATTGTGAGCCCCATTGGGGACAGCAACGATAATGTGTGCAAACTGTAAAGCGCTGCGGAATATGTTAGCGCTATATAAAAATAAAGATTATTATTATTATTATGAAGTCAGAATAGCCCCCAGAGCTGCTGTTTTGATGTGAACTGCCTCACACCCTCATAGATCTTTTGCTTGATGATACTCCAAAGGTTCTCTATAGGGTTGAGGTCAGGGGAAGATGGTGGCCACACCATGAGTTTATCTCCTTTTATACCCATAGCAGCTGATGACTCAGAGGTCTTCTTTGCAGCATGAGATGGTGCATTGTTATGCATGAAGATGATTTTGCTCCTGAAGGCACGTTTCTGCTTTTTATACAATGGAAGAAAGTTGTCAGTCAGAAACTCTATATACTTTGCAGAGTTCATTTTCACACCTTCAGGAACCTTAAAGGGCCCTACCAGCTGTTTCCCCATGATTCCGGCCCAAAACATGACTCCTCCACCTCCTTGCTGACGTCGCAGCCTTGTTGGGACATGGAGGCCATCCACCAACCATCCACTACTCCATCCATCTGGACCATCCAGGGTTGCTCGACACTCATCAGTAAACAAGCCTGTTTGAAAATTAGTCTTCATGTGTGTCTGGGCCCACTACAACCGTTTCTGCTTGTGAGCACTGTTTAGGGGGGCCGATTAGTAGCTTTATGCACCACAGCAAGCCTTTGAAGGATCCTACACCTTCAGGTTCGAGGGACTACAGAGGCACCAGCAGCTTCAAATATCTGTTTGCTGGTTTGTAATGGCTTTTTAGCAGCTACACTCTTAATCCGATGAACTTGCCTGGCAGAAACCTTCCTCATTCTGCCTTTATGAGCATGAACACGTCTGTGCTCAGAATCAGCCACAAATCTCTTAACAGTACGATGATCACGCTTAAGTTTTCGGGAAAAATCTAATGTTTTCATCCCTTGACCAAGGCATTGCACTATTCGATGCATTTCAGCAGCAGAAAGATCCTTTTTCTTTTCCATGTTACCTGAAAACTCTGGCCTGCTTAATAGTGTGGAACATCCAGTTTTCTTTTTATTGGGCTCACATGACAAACTAATTATCACAGGTATCTGAGATTGATTTCATTGATCCAAAGAACCCTGAGACACAATACCATCAATGGGTTTCATTTACAAGAAAAAAAAAACGCTATGACACTTAAAACCAATTTGTATAATAATTTGGAACATGATGTAGTTACTCGAGTCTTTGTTCGTAGTAGCCTTAAACCTAGGTTACAGAACAGGAAAAGGCTGTTATAAGCCCAAGTCCAGAAATGCCTGCACTGAGCATGTCCATGACATGGCGAACCGTGATTGGTGGTTAATGTCAGCTGATCCTCTGACTTGGCATTGCCTGATTGGTCACGGATGACATCATCGGCGATGCGATTGATGAGATGGCTGGGGGGGAGCTTAGCTCTTAAATAGCTTGTCTGTCCGTGGCACGGTCAGATCATATTAAATAGGTAGTGCTCATGTGTGACGTACCACAATCTGAGCTCCACATGCTCTCTAGCTTTCGCTCTCCGGGACCTGCCGATGCCAGAGTCAGCTCAGCTAATTAGCCCAGGTCCTTCAGGCAGGTTAATGAATGCTATGCAGGTAGCGATCGTAGTGCAGTCTGTCTCTGTCAAAGGGGTAGCTATACACCCCGAGCAGACTGTGGGGCGCGTATCATGTGCATCGCCTGCTAACGAAAGGAGAGTTGCTCAGTTCGGTGGCACACCAGCTGGCAGCACGTACGCCTGGCGTGAGTCGCACGCTCCTAATATCTGGCAAGTGGCTTCTGTGTTATTAACTGGGCTTCTTCTGCGCCAGCCTGCAGCACATGGTGCAGATATAATATCTGGCAAGTGGCTTCTGTGCTATTAACAGGGCTACATCTACGCCAGCCTGCAGCACATGGTGCAGAGCTAATATCTGGCAAGTAGCTCCTGTGCTGTTAACAGGGCTATGTCTACTCCAGTCTTCAGCACATCTCCTGTGAATTTGACGGAGATAGTACCAATACAATATCTCTCTCCTTGTGTGAAGTAACACAGGCGAGATTTAATATAATCCTTTAAGTTGTCAGTTGTTACCCTAATACCCAAAGGGTGTTCGGCAGCAGTGACATAAACTGCATCGCGGACCCGGGTTCGGTTGCAATCCATTATATATAATAAAGTTGTTGCAACCGAGCTGATAACACATGGGGCCCATCATATACTGGAGCATTATAAATGGGGCCCATTATACACTGGAGCATCATATACGGGGCCCATTATACTGTACACTGGAGCATCATATTGGACCCATTATATATGGAGCATTATATAGGCCCATCATACACTGGTGCATCATCCATGGGGCACATCATATACTGGAGCATCATATGGGGTTCATTAATTATGGGGCATCATATAGGGTATGGAGCATCATATGGAGCACATATGTGACCTATTCTGTATGGAGCATTATATGGAGCCCATTCTGTATGGAGCAATATATGGGGCCCATCATATACTGTATGGAGTATTTATATGCGACTCATTATACTGTATGGAGCAATATGTGGGGCTCATTATACTCTATGGGGACTGTCCTATACTGTATTGCACATTATATGAGGACCATCATATACTGTGGCATTATGTGGAGCTCATCATATACTGAATGGAACATTATATAGGACCAATTATTCTGTATGGAGCAATATATGAGACTCATTATTCTTTATGGCGCACTATGTGGTGGCTATAATTCTGTATGGAGGAATATAGTGTCTGGTTTTTGAGCTATTGTACAATTTAAAATAGATATCAGTCATGTAATGTAAGAAGTGAAGTATTTGTCCTTGTACTATACCTATATTTCTCTGCCGTATCGGAGCATCATGAATTGTGGTATGTGTTAAAGGAGTCCACTGAAACTCTTTCTCTCGGAGCACAAGAAAACCTGAAGCCAGTCCTGCCCCCCCACAACTTTAGCCAAATAACCCCCAGTTTTCAAGTGTTGCTATTATTATATAGTAAATTAAGATTGCCAAGCTTAAGTAATAAGAACTGATGTCGTTGGCATTAACATGGGCACTGTAGATGCGTTTACTGTCCTCCACTCCCTGCCGACTTTGCTTCCCCATTGACTTGCATTGAGTTTCGTGTTTCAGTCGGACTTCTGACTTTTCGCAATAGTCGGTCGATTTCGTTCGATTCGACTTTTGAGAAAGTCGCTCATCTCTACTGCTTACCATAGACTTCTCTGGGGAGCCAGCATCATCCAAGTGCACACCATGAGCATGAGCAAGACACTGGTTCTGACATCCATGCTGAGCAGGACTTGCAGCAGCTGGACCAAATGGGGGACAGGAAGGCCAGACAGCACCCGAGATCCATCCCGAGCAGTGGGAGAATCCAAGCACCTCACACCATGTCCACTAAAACTGACTTAATATTATTATTATCCAGATTATTACAAGTTTGTAGATACCAAACATGTATAGGTTCTTTTTTTATTTAAATGGTGAAAAAAAATCCGAAATTTGTAAGAAAAGAAAAATTCATTTATGTCGCCATTTTCTGAGACCCATAGAATTTCCATATTTTGGGATCTAAGGCTTATTTTATGCACCGAGTTAACGTTTTTATTAATACCATTTTCGGGTAGATACGATGTTTTGATCGTCTGTTATTGCATTTTATTGCAATGTTGCAGAGACCAAAAAAAGTAATTCTGGAATTTTGATTTTTTTTCTCGTCACGCCATTTACAAATCAGATTAATTTATTTTATTTTTTGATAGATCAGACATTTCTGTACACAGCGATACAAAATATGTGTTTTTTATATTGTTTTATTTTGAATTGGGCAAAAGGGGGGGTGATTTGAACTTTGGTGTTTTTTTTATTTTTAAAAACTTTATTTCTTTATGTTTTTACTTTTCTCTGGATTCAATTGTCCCCTTAGTAGACTTGAAGCTGCGATCATCTGATTGCCCGTATTACACATAGCAGTGCTTAAGCATTGCTATGTGTAGCAGAAATTATGATCTCCTACGAACGCCGGCCATGACAGGTACGGGGGTCTTCTGCAGACCCCAGGCTGTCATGACAACCTATTGGCACCATGCGATCATGGTACGACAAGTACAATGTGCCATTTCACTTCCATCACAAGAGCATGAATAAAAACAAAAAAACAACAAGAATGTTTTGCAGCGTACCCCACAGAGGCTGTTTTTCAGAGTAGGCCCACCCAGGCTTATTGGCAGAGTAATCCCACAGACACGGGTGCAGAGTACACACACATTGAGGCTTTATGGCAGAGTGCACAAACCGCATCTAATGCTGTCCCTCACTCGAGCTGTGTTCTGTCCCTACTCTAATCAGAGCGGCGCCACTCATGATCCAGCAGTTATACAGTCTGGGTCATGTGGTGCACCAGCCAATCATAGCCATACCAATACTTGGCATGGCTGTGATGTCTACGTACGTGCCCACAGCCTAAAAAGTTGTTGATTGGCTGAGCAGCAACCTTTAAACAATCTTTATTTGGCATCCGAACCTGAGAAATACACTGGATTTCTGGAAAATGTCCGTGTTCTAAGTTCAGTCATGGACACTAGGTGTCCTGTACAAACCCCGGCTTGGATTGGATTGGAAAAAGATTGGAAGATGAAGCAATCTTCAATAATTACCGCACACACACAGATTGGATGGTACAATGAAACTGCAAATAGTCATTATTTCAGTACATATTGCCTTTATTTGTGAATCTCGGTCTACAAATGACAATAAACAGCCTGAACCTGTCAGTGAATGCATGGAAAGAAGCTATCATGTTGTGGTCTGTGGAAGACATGTACGTGACTAGAAGCAACACTCATTTCCATCACATGATGCTGACATTTGACAACGAGAAACACAACAAAATGGTACAAAGCATGACCGCATATGGCGACTAGGTGGGTTTTCCTTACCTTCTTACCGCTCGCTGTTATCCTCCCCACCAACCAATAACTCGTTCCTCCAAAATAAAACATGGTACATAATTCTTTGGATTATATTGACCACAGTGGCCATTTTATTAACAAAACATACATAAAATTACATACATTAAATTGTATAAACACTTCCAATATCAGAGGGGAGGGTTCTTGGAGCTAAAGATCTGGCTTTTCCTAAAAATAACCAAACAAAATTTGACCATCATATTACCCTCAGCCGTAAACCACCAGCTCGAGGGCACAAGACAACTCTTTTAGGGAAGACCAAAAACCACCATGAGCTCCCAGGGCAAAACCCCATCCAGAGCCCATACCAAAAGCCAAATCACCCCACATCATTTAAATGCCCTCAATTTCCTCCAAAATTCCATCCCTGAATTATAACCACTCCAAGAACCCCCACCCCTCGCCACAAGCCACTGCGACGATGTCAAACTTCCTCAAAATATTACGAAAACCCCCAAAAACCTTTTTCCAACTTCCGCTTCCCCTGAAGAACCCCCGATAAGAAAAACTCCCAACCGCTGACAAACAAAAAAAGGAAGGTGGGTGGGCTTCACTCTTCTTGATTTTATCAGGAATGGCCCTTTCCCGCATTTTTCTCCATAACAACCCCTTAGAAACGCCCACTCTATCCGTCCCCCAATCAACACACTCTATTTCAAAAGACTCTTACCCCCAACCCTGAAAACTCCTCCCCAGCTACAATGCAGTCATGAGGGGCTTCCACCTATCTCCGCTTGCTCCAGCCCCTTCTTGACCGCATATGGCGACTAGGTGGGTTTTCCTTACCTTCTTACCGCTCTCTGTTATCCTCCCCACCAACCAATAACTTGTTCCTCCAAAATAAAACATGGTACATAATTCTTTGGATTATATTGGCCACAGCGGCCATTTTATTAACAAAACATACATAAAATTACATACATTAAATTATATAAACACTTCCAGTATCAGAAGGGAGGGTTCTTGGAGCTAAAGATCTGGCTTTTCCTAAAAATAACCAAACAAAATTTGACCACCATATTACCCTCAGCCGTAAACCACCAGCTCGAGGGCACCAGACAATCCTTTTAGGGAAGACCAAAAACCACCATGAGCTCCCAGGGCAAAACCCCGTCCAGAGCCCATACCAAAAGCCAGATCACCCCACATCATTTAAATGCCCTCAATTTCCTCCAAAATTCCATCCCTGAATTATAACCACTCCAAGAACCACCACCCCCCGCCAACCACGAACAAACCTGACCAACTCAGGTTCGCGAGTGCCCCAACACCATCAACGCCCTCTCCAATCCCTCCTGAATCGCCAACGCCCATAACGTCCGTCCCAATGTCATTTAAATGCACCCATCTGCCCTCCAAAAGTTTCCCACCCCCGCTTCTAATTCAAAATGACGCACACTAATACCCCCATTTCTAGAAACAAAACTCGCTACAGCTCTATTCAGCTTAATCCTGGCCTTGTTAATCCCTTTTAAAGACCTCGCACCTCTCCATTTTTTCCTCGGAACTATATCGGACCAGACCGTCAACACCCCAGGAAACGATGTCCATAGTCTCAACAGATCAAAACGAATGTCCCTAATAAGCTCTCTAACAGGTTTTACCCCTAAATCATTGCCACCCATGTGTACTACCCAAACATCAGGTGCCCTATCACACCTAACAACCCTAACAAATTCCCCCAACACTCTGGACCAAACAATCCCCCTAAACCCCAACCAATGCAGAACCACCTGCTGTCTATTGAATCCCAGCTGTCTGCCGTCCGGCCTCATGTCAGCTCGTAACAGCCCCAATGAACAAAAGAATGGCCGAAGATCCAGGCTAAGAAAGGTTCACAATCTGCAAAATATAAAGTGACAAAAAACATAAACCCTCCGTTTACAAGCTATGCATGCTTCAAGAACGAACGTAACTTAAGTACCTATTGGAGCTCCATATACCAATGCGACGAATCGCCTCTGGCCCAAACCCCACATATGTGCTTCAGACGCCGCCCCAATACGGAATGAATGCGAACTGTAGATTTCAGTGGAAACACCCAGCTCCCCCAAACCCTTCTTTAAGATTGCAATAAACTGAAAACGGGACAAGAACGACCCATCACTATGACACAACAATGATCCAGACCTTCCCCTCCATACCTGCCAATACCGGGTCAAACAACTATGAGGGCACATATCAGACCCCTCTACCCTCCCAAGCACTACCTTTCTTCCATTACCTAATTGGTCGGTCTTAGACCGTCGAATCCAAAAACTTATACCACAACGACTTATTTCCACATCCTCAGCCATCAAACCTCCCATCCTGTTCCTGCTCTCTGAAACCAACTCTCCTATCCTCAATACCCCAAAAAACGCCAAAGAAAAGGCTAATTGAAATAATGCCACCTCAAAGTTGGAACAACAAATCCTGTACAATACCCCGCCTAAACGTCCCAACATGCTGAAAGTAATCGGTCTACACTTATCAACACAGCGTTTTCCCTCAGTAACCCTTTTAAAGCTTGCCGCACTAGAAAATCCTTTGTGGCATCCGCACACCCTTGCAACCGAAAACCAAAAGCTAAACCCGCCATAAATTTATTAATCTGTGAAAATGACCATGCTCTTTCCAACAATTCCCCCACCAACATTAACAAAGCCTGTGCCCTACCCTCATCGGACACGACTATTCCCTGCCTAGACAACCACTCCTGCCAAAAAATCCATGACTCCTCATAAGACGCCCAAGTCCGGCCTGTCACCGACTCACAAATCAATTGTCCTGCACGTCCAAAACCACTCGCCACAAATGAGAAGGGCATTCCGTTCCTGCATTCTCTGCTTCTGGCGCCAGCTATAGAGTTTTTTACACCTGGTACATGCACAGCTGACACCCATGCATTCAGCTCCATGCAACGTAGGACCAACTCCCGAACCAATTTTATCACCGGGGGAGATGACGCAGACAAAGTGTTAATTATTCCTACCACACTCATATTATCACAATGAAAACGCACCTTCCTATCCCTAAACAACTCTCCCCAAATGAAGACTGCCACAACTATTGGGAACAACTCTAACAATGCCAAATTCCTAGTCCACCCATTACTATGCCACTCATCTGGCCACCGTCCAACGCTCCACCGCCCTTTCCAATATGCCCTGTACCCAACTCCACCAGCCGCATCCGTATAAATTTCACATTCAAAATTACTCTTAACTTCCTGCTGAATCAAAGACCGCCCATTGTATTGTGTCAAAAAACTCTGCCAAACTGCCAAATCATCTCTGTGTTCCCTTCTTAACCGAATAAAATGATGCGTGGCTTGCACCCCAGCTGTCGCCCTGGCCAACCTACGACAAAAAATCCTGCCAATGGTACGCCAAAAACACCAGCCACCCATTCCATTGCTGCCAAAATGTTTCTGCACAACACCGAGTCTGCCGGACCAATAAACAAAAAATCGTCCAAATAGTGAATCACCGATTGAACACCAGCAACATCCCGAACCGCCCATTCCAAAAACGTACTGAACGTCTCAAACAATTTACACGAGATTTCACAACCCATCAGCAAACATCTATACAAATAAAAAACCCCGTCCCAAAAACAGCCCAACAACGGAATACTGTCCGGATGAACATTCAGTAATATCAATATCAGTCTTTGCCAATAAAGCTCCTTCACCATACCTCCTAACCCACCTTACCGCAGCATCAAAAGACGTATACTCAACGTAGCATAACTCTTGCGATATACCATCATTAACAGAAAACCCCTTTGGGTACGACAGATGCTGAATCAGCCTGAACTTGTTCGCTTCTTTTTTGGGAACAACCCCAATGGAGAAACAACCGCCCCCCCACCGGCAAAGACCTAAACGGGCCCGCCATCCTACCCAATTCTACCTCCTTTAACAGTTTTTTCCCAACAAGGTCAGCGTGTAAATACGCCAACCTCAAGTTTTTTGTAGAGAAAGAGACCTTATGATTAGGAGCGGGAATTCTAAAACCTTCCGCGAAACCACTTCTAATGACCTCAGCCCCATCCCGATCAGGATACCTATTTAGAAAGGGGGCCATCCCTTGAAGCCTCACTAACATCACCCCCTTTTCCGGCACCCACCAATGGCTTTCCTTTTGCCTTTTTGAAACACTTGGAAGCTCCATGTGAACTCCCGCCGCAAAAGGAACACTCATGTTTGAACTTGCAGGTAGCACCGTATTTGCACTGGCCGTCGTTGAACTGCCAGCAACTGCCTGTCTTTTCTTTTGTGCCTTGCGTCCCTTGCCCGCTACTCCCTCTCCCTGACTGTTGACTGTTGCCTCCACCCCCACCCTGAAAGGACTTCCCATACCTAACAGGGGCCATAACCTTCAACCATAACCCGATATCCTACTGGTCCCATTTTATCTCAGGCCTCACCGCTTTTCTCTGCCTGAATTGCTCGTCATAGCACAACCACACCATCCCCCCATAAGTCCTATGAGCCTCCCTGATAGCATCGAGGTAACAGAATAGACCAGAACAATTCTCCGGAGCCTTCTCCCCAACCACGCTAGCCAAAATTGCAAAAGCTTGCAACCAATTGACGAATGTTTGCGGGATGAACCTCCACCGCTGCTTTTCCTCCTCCTCTTTTTTACTATCATCCTTCTTCCCCTTATCTAAGTTAAACTTTTCCAAAGGCAACAAAGAGAATATCTCCACATATTCGTCGCGCCAAATTTTTTCCTTATCCTCCTTTTTTAAATGGGCTCCCAAGGGCCCCTCGAAGCAAACATAAACTTCCCCTTTTGCGTGATCATCCAACTTAATCTTATCCCCTTTCTCTTTTTCCGTCTGCATCAACACCGACACACCTTGACCCCGCTCATCCTCGATCTGCACCGAACTGTCACTACCTACCGTCGACCCGATGACTAAACCCGACGACCATGCCCCAACTGGCGTAACTCTCTCCGTCCTTAGAACCCCACTCTCTAAGCGCTGCAAAACCTGCGCCATACCCCGCAACACCTCACGGAAATCCCCATCACCGGTCCCCCCAGGGGCCCCAGCCTGCCTTCCTCTAAACCCCGGCGTCTGACTACCTATCACCCCCTGCCCCACAGCCCCTACGGGCGACATACAAAACATAGAGGTCTGCTCACCAAGCTGCGCGGGTGCTGTGTCCCCGCCAGCCGACACTCCAGAATCCAGCCGTCCCGATCCTTCCTGGTGGTCGCTATCGATATCCGAATCTTCCTCACCACTTCTTGACTCCAGGCCTGCGCCCCTGACCTACTCGTCATCAGGGGGGACCGGTGCCGTTGAAAAATGCCGCTCTTCCACCCGAAGTCTTGAACGGGATCGCACCCCCTTCCTTCCGACCAGCATCGCCCCCGACCTGCCAGACAGCGCCTGGTTGCTGCTCGCCGCTCTTCCTTGATCTAAGCCTGGCATCGCCTGGTACAAAGGCGCCTGCCAGCCCATCTGTCTCTACTCATTACTCCTTCGTCCCGTCGACCCTTGTCTGGCACCCGGCCTGGTGCCCATCTTCCACGGTGCTCTCGATGCTCCCGCACCACCGGCGTCACCAGCTCCGCTTCCTCCCGCCCATTCGCTAGCCAAGCCCCGCTGCAGATCTGCGCTCCCACCTGCACCGCAACGGGCCGTGGTCCTGTCTTCGCAAGCCGAAGCAATGCTTCCTGCCCATCCTGTTGCGCCCTGGCCGGCACCGCACTTGCGGCCCTCTTCCTGCGATTCTCTTCGTTCGCACCTGCGTTCCCCTGGGAGGCCCCCGCTGCGTCCTGCTCATCCGGCTGCGCCCTGGCCGGCGTCGCACCCGCGGCCCTCTTCTTGCGATTCGCCTCGGTCACAACTGCGATCCCCTGGGAAGTCCCTGCTCCCGGCCGACTCAGCTGCCCAGGACTCACTTGCGATCCTGAGGCCTGCTCTTCCGGTCCCGACCTGTCAGTTCTGCCGCGCGACGTGCGCCGAGTAGGCCGCGCTCCAGCTGCGGCCTGTTCCTCTGTTCACGTCGCCCAACACCTGCGGACCGGCTTCTTGGATTCCTGCCGGAGCAGGCACGGCGACCAGCAGCACTGCCACCGCACCCCTCCACAGGGTCCCGAGAGGGGCTCCTCTGCCTGCGCCCGCTGCGCGTCGCCAATTCAGGGGACAGTCTCTCCGTAGGCCGGGTTCTTCTCCCCTGCTGTTCACCGCCTGCGTCCCCGAGTTCCCAAGGATGGAGGAAAGCTACTCCTCCAACCATCCTCCTCTCCTAGAGCGCGCCGCTTCTCTCAAACGGGCCATGAGGTAAGTCATTGAACTTGACATCCTTCACTCTTCTTGATTTTATCAGGAATGGCCCTTTCCCGCACTTTTCTCCATAACAACCCCTTAGAAACGCCCACTCTATCCGTCCCCAATCAACACACTCTATTTCAAAAGACTCTTACCCACCCAACCCTGAAAACTCCTCCCCCAGCTCCAATGCAGTCATGTGGGGCTTCCACCTTTCTCTGCTTGCTCCAGCCCCTTCTAGAACTTGACAAATATGAGTGCCCTGCACCAAGCTGTATTAGGTCACTGTGCACCAGTTTGTATTACGGGCACTCTGCACCAGGCTGTATTAAGTCACACTGCACCACATTATATTAGGTCACAGTACAGCAGGCTGTATTAGGTCACAGTGCACCAGGCTGTATTAGGTCACACTGCACCACATTGTATTAGGTCACAGTACAGCAGGCTGTATTAGGTCACAGTACACCAGGCTGTATTAGGTCACAGTGCACCAGGAAGTATTAGGTCACAGTGCACCAGGCTGTATTAGGTCACAATACACCAGGCTGTATTAAGTCACACTGCACCACATTGTATTAGGTTATAGTACAACAGGCTGTATTAGGTCACAGTGCACCAGGCTGTATTAGGTCACAGTGCACCAGGCTGTATTAGGTCACAGTGCACCAGGCTGTATTAGGTCACACTGCACAAGATTGTATTAGGTCACAGTGCACCAGGCTGTATTAGGTCACAGTGCACCAGGCTGTATTAGGCCACAGTGCACCAGGCTGTATTAGATCACAGTGCACCAGGCTGTATTAGGTCACAGTGCACCAGGCTGTATTAGGTCACAGTGCACCAGGCTGTATTAGGTCACAGTGCACCAGGCTGTATTAGGTCACAGTGCACCAGGCTTTATTAGATCACAGTGCACCAGGCTGTATTGGGTCACAGTACACCAGGCTGTATTAGGTCACAGTGCACCAGGCTGTATTAGGTCACAGTGCACCAGGCTGTATTAGGTCACAGTGCACCAGGCTGTATTAGGTCACAGTGCACCAGGCTGTATTAGGTCACAGAGCACCAGGATGTATTAGGTCACAGTACACCAGGCTGTATTAGGTCACAGTACACCAGGCTGTATTAGGTCACAGTGTACCAGGCTGTTTTAGGTCACAGTACACCAGGCTGTATTAGGTCACAGTACACCAGGCTGTATTAGGTCACAGTGCACCAGGCTGTATTAGGTCACAGTGTACCAGGCTGTATTAGGTCACAGTACACCAGGCTGTATTAGGTTACAGTGCACTAGGCTGTATTAGGTCACAGTGCAGCAGGCTGTATTAAGTCACAGTGCACCAGATTGTATTAGGTTACAGTGCACCAGGCTGTATTAGGTCACAGTGCACCAGGCTGTATTAAGTCACAGTGCACCAGGCTTTATTAGGTTACAGTGCACCAGGCTGTATTGGGTCACTGTGCATCAGGCTGTATTAGGTCACAGTACACCAGGCTGTATTAGGTCACAGTGCACCAGGCTGTATTAGGTCACAGTGCACCAGGCTGTATTAGGTCACATTGCACCAGGCTGTATTAGGTCACATTGCACCAGGCTGTATTAGGTCACAGTACACCAGGCTGTATTAGGTCACAGTACACCAGGCTGTATTAGGTCACAGTACACCAGGCTGTATTAGTTCACATTGCAACAGGCTGTATTAGGTCACATTGCACCAGGCTGTATTAGGTCACAGTACACCAGGCTGTATTAGGTCACAGTACACCAGGCTGTATTAGGTCACAGTACACCAGGCTTTATTAGGTCACAGTGCAGCAGGCTGTATTAAGTCACACTGCACCACATTGTATTAGGTCACAGTGCACCAGGCTGTATTAGGTCACAGTGCACCAGGCTGTATTAGGTCACAGTGCACCAGGCTGTATTAGGTCACAGTGCACCAGGCTGTATGAGGTCACAGTGCACCAGGCTGTATTAGGTCACAGTACACCAGGCTGTATTAGGTCACAGTACACCAGGCTGTATTAGGTCACAGTGCACCAGGCTGTATTAGGTCACAGTGCACCAGGCTGTATTAAGTCACACTGCACCACATTGTATTAGGTCACACTGCACCAGGCTTTATTAGGTCACAGTGCACCAGGCTGTGTTAGGTCACAGTGCACCAGGCTGTATTAGGTCACAGTACACCAGGCTGTATTAGGTCACAGTGCATCAGGCTGTATTAGGTCACAGTACACCAGGCTGTGTTAGGTCACAGTACACCAGGCTGTATTAGGTCACAGTGCACCAGGCTGTATTAGGTCACAGTGCACCAGGCTTTATTAGGTCACAGTGCACCAGGCTGTGTTAGGTCACAGTGCACCAGACTGTATTGGGTCACAGTGCACCAGGCTGTATTAGGTCACAGTGCACCAGGCTGTATTAGGTCACAGTGCACCAGGCTGTATTAGGTCACAGTGCACCAGGCTGTATTAGGTTACAGTGCACCAGGCTGTATTAGGTCACAGTGCACCAGGCTGTATTAGGTCACAGTACACCAGGCTGTATTAGGTCACAGTACACCAGGCTGTATTAGATCACAGTGCACCAGGCTGTATTAGGTCACAGTGCACCAGGCTGTATTAGGTCACAGTGCACCAGGCTGTATTAGGTCACAGTGCACCAGGCTGTATTAGGTCACAGTGCACCAGGCTGTATTAGGTCACAGTACACCAGGCTGTATTAAGTCACAGTGCACCAGGCTGTATTAGGTCACAGTGCACCAGGCTGTATTAGGTCACAGTGCACCAGGCTGTATTAGGTTACAGTGCACTAGGCTGTATTAGGTCACAGTGCACCAGGCTGTATTAGGTCACAGTACACCAGGCTGTATTAGGTCACAGTGCACCAGGCTGTATTAGGTCACAGTGCACCAGACTGTATTGGGTCACAGTGCACCAGGCTGTATTAGGTCACAGTGCACCAGGCTGTATTAGGTCACAGTGCACCAGGCTGTATTAGGTCACAGTGCACCAGGCTGTATTAGGTCACAGTGCACCAGGCTGTATTAGGTCACAGTGCACCAGGCTGTATTAGGTCACAGTACACCAGGCTGTGTTAGGTCACAGTGCACCAGACAGTATTGGGTCACAGTGCACCAGGCTGTATTAGGTCACAGTGCACCAGGCTGTATTAGTCACAGTGCACCAGGCTGTATTAGGTCACAGTGCACCAGGCTGTATTAGGTCACAGTGCACCAGGCTGTATTAGGTCACAGTACACCAGGCTGTATTAGGTCACAGTGCACCAGGCTGTATTAGGTCACAGTGCACCAGGCTGTATTAGGTCACAGCGCACCAGGCTGTATTAGGTTACAGTGCACTAGGCTGTATTAGGTCACAGTGCACCAGGCTGTATTAGGTCACAGTGCACCAGGCTGTATTAGGTCACAGTGCACCAGGCTGTATTAGGTTACAGTGCACTAGGCTGTATTAGGTCACAGTGCACCAGGCTGTATTAGGTCACAGTACACCAGGCTGTATTAGGTCACAGTGCACCAGGCTGTGTTAGGTCACAGTGCACCAGACTGTATTGGGTCACAGTGCACCAGGCTGTATTAAGTCACAGTGCACCAGGCTGTATTAGGTCACAGTGCACCAGGCTGTATTAGGTCACAGTGCACCAGGCTGTATTAGGTTACAGTGCACTAGGCTGTATTAGGTCACAGTGCACCAGGCTGTATTAGGTCACAGTGCACCATACTATCTTACAGGCACTCTGCACTGGCTATATACATATGAACTGGGCTATATTAGGTTTCTTTGCACCAGGCTGTGTTAAGTCACTGTGCACCAGGCTATATTAGGTTACTGTGCACCAAACTATTACGAGCACTCTGCTCCAGGCTGTATTAGTTTACTGTGCATCTGGCAGTAATGAGAACACTCTACACCAGTCTGTATTAGGTCACAGTGTACCAGGCTGTATAAGTCACTGCACTCCAGGCTGTATTAAGTCACTGCACTCCAGGCTATATTAGGATACTCTTAACCAGGCTTAATAGGTCACTCTGCACTAGGCTCTGTTAGGGTACCAGGCTCAGAATGGAATGTCGGCGACACCTGTGACACATGAAGAGCAGGGAAAATTGATAATGTACCAACTATCTTCCAATGGAATATAAACAATATACACTGTACATGTAATCAACTCCACGCATTTCCCTCAAAAGAGGTTCATCAGGAGTATGGTACTAGTGCATATAGATGTTAGAAGGACTACGCAGCTGTCAGTTGTAAATTGTAATAGATCTAGTGATGATAAAGTCCTCAGAACTCAGGGAGGATCACCTCTTGATTTAGTGCAATGTGGTAAACTATAGATGTCTCTGTGACTTGATGTATTATTTTTGTGGCTGGGTACAACCTCAGATAACAGCATTGGCAGTTGTACAATTACTGTGTGGAGTATGATGTATCTGTATATTCTTTTTCTACTCCGAGGATAAGTCTAAGTATATCGACTATTATTAACACTACCATTTGAACTGAGTCATTATTCTTTGAGACTTCCTTCTGTGTATAACATTACACCTGGTTATAAGGAGTCTCTCTCAGTCCTCCCCAAGACACCAGACCACACAATTTATTTGTTGATGAACTTTTCTGGGAATGATGTGATACAGTGATATTCCTTCTACTGAAGCTGATTTAAAATATGACTGTAAACCTGATCCAGCTTATAAGACATTCCATGTGTTACACCTTCAGCACTGTAAATGGGCGAAAATCCCTCATGCAACTGCCATACCAGGGTCAGCAGGGTTGGCCGTCAAGGAGCGAGGGCACCAATCTCATCCTCTCTAAGGGTGACAACCTCCACAGCCAGGCAGGGGCACTATAGGGAGAGTGTATCCCCCTCCTTTCTTTACATATTTTTTACTAGTAATTCCTTCCCTTTGTTCTACCCTATGGCTGTCATTCAGTCCATGGATTAATATTACACCATAAGAATTCAAGCACCCTGTTATAGGTTATTTATCTTTCTCTCTATACAGAGTCTCTTAGGGTTAGAAGCGAGAACAACTGGTGTGCGGGTGCTCCACATGCGCAGGAATAGGGTGCCAACCTCCGCTGGTAGGTAGGGTTGTACAGTAGTAGAGCAGGGATAGACACCTTCCCCTGGCTCCTCTATCTAGTGTCTTTTTGACAAATTTTATTAATGGTGGCGGCATTTGTGTTATTTGCGCTTTTTGGTAATTCATTTAGATTGGTAAATAAAAGTTATATTTTAATATCATTGTGTCTCCCTGCTATATAATATGGTGACTGTAAAATGGATAGCATTTTCATGGTGACAGGTTTGCTTAGTCCAGAAAAGTTTAGATCGCTGAATCTGGTTCTATTTCGTAAGGGGAAATTTCCTTAATGAAAGAACAATTAGACATATTTCAGTGCTTCACAATTTTTAGGGTGTGTTCCACGATCCGGAATTCTTCAGTAATTGCTGCGTGTTGACGCTGTGCACTGGCGCAGCGTCAAACACGCAGCGTCCAGATGTTACAGCATAGTGGAGGGGATTTCAAGAAATCCCGTCTCCACTATGCTTAAAAACACGCAGGCGACAGACCTGCGTTAACAGACATGCGGCGCGTCTTTTTAGACCGCAGCATGTCCTATTCCCTTGCGGCGACACTGCGGCGCCGCAAGGGAAATAACACAGGCCTGTGTAGCCCTGCAGTCATTCCGCATGTGTTCCGGATGTGTTCCTGAACACATCTGGATTGACCGCACGTTCACTAGGGGGCGGGGCTTTGGGCGGAGTGGACTGTCCGCTCCGTCCAAAGCGCTGTGGTTCCGGATTGTGGAACCACAGCCTTATAGTGTCCAGTGGTATTGCTAACCAATTTTCTCAGTGGTCAGAGTAAGCAGAGAATCTATGAGTAGAATGGTTGTTTCAATTAACAATCTGCTCCTATCAACTATTCTATCGGCATTTTCCTACAGTATCTCACCTATGTTTTTGCGAGTCATGGTCATATCAAGGTCATTGCAGTTTTACCATTGATTTCATGTTGTTCAGAATTCAATGTGCACCAAAGACCTTTACCAAAAATGTTCTGCTTAATTTAAGAATTCTTCAAAGTTTCAACTTTAGACAAACACCAAGCAGTTACCTTTAATGTAACCTGAAAAGGGAATTTCAAACTCCAAAGAGCTTACCAAAGGTAGTTATAGTCTGAAGAAATAATAAAAGATTCGAGACAAAAAAGAAAAATTGGTTTATGTCACTTAAAACATTTGAAATAAACAAGCAAAAATAAGTTTCAATAGGCTTTTCTACAAGTACCAAATTGATCGTCTATCCATAATGACTATCTACATATTGTAAATAAAATTGGATGGTATTTGTAACTTGAAAAAAAAGATGTATCGTGACTGCTGTACTCATGGCTTCAACTACCAAAGCTGGCAGCATGCCCCTATTTCGATATCATGCAGCTCTGAGCTATATTCACACTGTTCCATCTGTTAGAAGCACATGACAACAGGTAACATTTCTTCTGAAACATATTGCCTGTCACTGAGTATCACTTTGCAGTTTATTTCGATGAAGCAATATGTACAAGGCTGTACATATGACAGCTTGCCAAAAATGTTACTTTGGTATATGCATCAGATAGCAATATAAAACATTATTTTTAAATAGCTGTTTCTTCTACATCAGAGCATATTAACAAAGACTCCTATTATATTTATATAAAATGTATAAAAAGGGAATGTACCAGCTGATACATACAGTAGTACTCGATCCATGGGCAGCATGTATGAGATATTGGCTGTATGATTTCAGCCAGGTATGTTCAACTCTGAAGCGCTGCAGCGTTTCAGAGAAAACATACCTTACAAGTCCCTGGAAGCTTTTCCCCACCCATTCCCCTGGACTTACAGTTCTCTAGCTATCAGGAAGACACTTGCCACTAAAGGGTAGAGGGCGATTAGAAGCCAATAGTGACCTGCTGTATAAAATAATCTCTGGTGCGGCTTCCACTCTGAAATGCTACAGCTAATCAGAGATAAACATACTTTGCTGAAATTATGTTTTGGTAGCTGAGGAGAGTAAGCAAAAACGGCAATACACCAGAGAGGCTGGAACCTATTGGATTGCAGTAACCTGAACTAACCACACAACTAGAGGTAGCCGTGGAGCGTTCCTACGTTGATCCTAGACGCCTCGTCACAGCCTGAGAGATAACTACACCTAAAGAAAGAAAGATGAAAGCTATCTGCCCCAGAGCAGATCCCCAAAGAAAATAGGAAGCCCCCAAACATGTAATGGCGGTTAGACAAGAAGAAACATGGACACAGACAGAAAATAGAATGAGCAAACGCTGGAGCCCAATCTGTCTAGACAGAAAAGTACAGGAAAGGATACTCACTGCAATCCAAAAAAACCCCTAAAAAATACCAACTCTACTGATTGCAAAAACACCTGAGATCACACGACCTCTACCACCTAAATCAGTTCTCTGGTGTAACAAAACTAAGCCGCAGCCACTGAAAAAACAGGAAAAAGCAAATGAACAAACAACAGTGGCTCCAGATAAACTGAGAGGAGCACAAGCCCCCGAAGGGGACCTGGCTGACCTCCACAGAAGTGCAGGGAACAATGCAAAAAGCAAGCACAAAAATAAAAGCAGAAAATATCTTATCTGATAGCAGAAGATGCAGGCAAGACTCAGCAAGCTTCCAAATGAACCAGGAACCACAATTGAGACAAGAACAATTGATCACCGGCAACCATCATGGGAGGGAACCTCCCTTATATCAGACCAGTCCGTGATCCCAGATTGCCACTCCTCGCTGAAAGGTTCAGTACTGTCAGTAACCACCAGAGGGAGCCTCTGCTCAGAAATCATTTTTAGCACATTCATAACATGAAATCATGCAGCTAGTGTCTGTCTGATACATGCTGCCCATGGTTCAGGCAGCATGTATCAGCCGTCAGGTATCCCTTTAACCCTGCTGTTTTGTTCCCATGTACTATACACTTGTATTGCTCCTGGGTCACTATGACCCGGTTTATTAAATCTTGATTTTAGATACTCTAACTCAATTATTTTTATACCTTTTGCTTACTAGACTGTATGGGCACATGTTTGGAAATAAAAAAAAAAGAAAAATGAAATTGAAATCTTTATTTTTGTTTTTTTTATTCCGAAAAAACTTAGTAATAAGTAAAACGAAAAATAGCAAACTACACATATGTGGTAAAAAAAAAAAAAACAAGCAAATCAAATATTTTGTGAAAAAAATAAAAGATAATAACCACTTCAATTTGAACATATTTACATGGTAATATTAATTTATTATTATTATTATTATTATGGATTTTTATAGCGCCATTTATTCCATGGCGCTTTACATGTGAAGAGGGGCAAGTATAGACAAGTACAGTAAACATGAGCAATACAAGGCACACACAAGTACAGAAGGAGAGAGGACCTGCCCGCAAGGGCTCACAGTCTACAGGGATGGGTGAGGATACACTAGGAGAGGGAAGAGCTGATCGTGCGGTGGTTCAGTAGACTGATGATCACTGCAGGTTGTAGGCTTGTCGGAATAGGTGGGTCTTCAGGTTCTTTTTGAAGGTCTCCATGGTAGGCGCGAGTCTGATGTGTTGGGGTAGAGAGTTCCAGAGTATGGGAGAGGCACGGGAGAAGCTTTGTATGCGGTTGTGGGAAGAAGAGATAAGAGGGGAGTAGAGGAGGAGATCTTGAGAGGATCGAAGGTTGCGTGTGGGTAAGTAGCGGGAGACCATGTCACAGATGTATGGAGGAGACAGATTGTGGATGGCTTTGTAGGTCATGGTTAGGGTTTTGAACTGGAGCCTCTGAACGATAGGAAGCCAATGAAGGGCTTGGCAGAGAGGAGAGGCTGGGGAATAGCGGGGAGACAGGTGTATTAGTCGTGCAGCAGAGTGCAGGATGGATTGGAGTGGTGCCAGAGTGCTAGAGGGAAGGCCAGAGAGTAGGCATGAAGAACAATAAACATGGGCTTTGCATAGGAATTTTTTGCATCCAGAACATGTAATTCTTGTTTTATTATCACAAGAATAAGGGCAATAGCTGCACCTTTTTCTTTTTATTCTGGAAGCACCGCTGGTAGAGGCCATGGGGTTAGAAGTGCTTGTGGAGGCCATGGTTTCAGTTTCCTGAGCATGTTGCTGGATGCTCTGTACAAGTCCTGCTGCTCCTTCTGTTCTGGGTGTTACCTTTCTTTGCTCAATATACGGCCAAACAAGTGATTTTCCAAGTTCTTCGATAAAGAGTTTTTGTTTGTGGAGTTTGTTTGTATTCCAATTCGTGTTGATTTCCCTCCACAACACAAAAGCATTGTATGCGACAAATCCACAATGTTGTAAAACACAATCATAGGCTACCGATTTGATTTTCTTTTGCAGGTATATGTACTAATGAGCTGATCTAATGTGTCTACACCACCTTTGTTTGCTTTATAGTCCAAGATCATGTTAGGTTTTTTATCTTCCCAGGTACTTACTGCATTATCATGGTGGTTCGTACTCATTAGTATTACTTGCTTATTTTTTTTTTTAACATACGCAACAATTGTTGTATTTGCAGTAAAGTAGAACATGGAACTATGTACATTTATTTTACTCAAGATACCTTGTGGTAGTTCAGGCTTGTTTTTTCGGATCGTACCAACATGGTAAGTTGTCGCTTTTGTAACATTTGCCCTAGTTGGTAGGAAGTAAAAAAATTATCACATTTGACATTTTGTCCTTTGAGTCCATATGTCAAATCAAGGACAACTCTCATCCCCTGATTTTTTTCTACTCTTTGTCCTGGTGTTTTTCCGGTATACACCTGTGCATTGTAAAGGTAAAAACTTATGCTGTCACATAATGCCCATATTTTTATACCGTACTTCGCCGGCTCGCTTGGTATGTAATGTCGAAATGGGCACCTGCCACGAAATGAAACGCGTTCTGAGCAGAATATACACGTGTAGTGCACACCTAGTGATCTCTCTGGATGCGCTCTACATTTTAGTATAGACTGTGCACCAAAAATAATCAATATAAAGCCATTTTTATGGTACGCTGATCTCAATGCATACACCCGGCAGAGCGCGTGTACGACCCCATTGAAATAAATTAGGAAATAAATAAATTGATATACAATAGTAGATGCAATAAATAGACCCAACTGAGGTTATAACTCCTTTATTTCACTGAAAATATGGCCTCACAGCTGAAAAAATGATGCCGGGTCACTATGACCCGAACACGACAAGTGTACAAATCGGCGTGTAGCAAAAAGTAAACCCAAAAAGAAAATACTCATAGATAGGTCCCTCCAAATGAGGAAAAGTCAAATAAAATCAAGTTTTAGAAACTTATAGAAAAAAATCTACAGGGCCTCACAAATTCTCTACGGGTCACTATGACCCGAACATGAACAGCAGGGTTAAAAAAAGGTTTGGGTTTGGGTACCAGAAAAGTACCCGGACCTGAAACCGAACCTGGACTCCATTCACTTGAATGGGGGGCCCGAACATCCAGTGTTTGCCATGCTGTCATGTGCATGACAGCGTGGCAAAATTGCTTCTGATCGGCTGTAAAATCATTACAACCGTTCAGACATCCGTGGTACCCAGTCTGTCAAATGACAGCATGAGCCTGCAGCTATTATTGGAGGGAAAAAGTTTACTTCAGGTAACTGGTGTCAACCGATGCCTGAGCCGCTAATAACAGTGAGATCAGGCACCGGCTAATGGAAGTATTCATCAGCCAATGCCTGCACACTAAAAAAAATAATTGAAAAAAAAACTGTCATGGATACCCTGTATTTTTGATAACCAGCCAGGCAAAACTGATAGCTGGGGGCTGCAACTCTCAGATTTCAGCTTTAGCAAGGTTGGTTATCATGAAGAGAGGAGTCATCACACTGTTTTTTAAATATTTAAATAAATAATTAAAAAAATGGTGTGAGGTCCCCCCATTTTTGACAACCAGCCTTGCTAAGGCAAGCAGCTAGTGCCTGGTATTCTCAGACTGGTAAGGGGCCATGGATATTGGCTCCTCAAAGCTTAAAAATTGCAGCCCGCAGCCACGCAGAAAAGGCAAATCTATTAGATGCGCCATTTGTGGCACATTGCCCGGCTCTTCCCACTTGCCCTGTAGTGGTTGCAAGTGAGGTTCATATCGTCAGGGAACATCAAGCCCACTGATCAGTAATGGAGAGGCATTTATAAGACACATATCTATTACTAATCCTATAGTTGTACTGTAAAAAAAAGACAGCAAGTATAAAGTCTTTATTTGAAATTAAAAAACACACATTTTTAATTAAAAATGACAAACTCAGTTAAACTCCTTATTGAGGTTACCACAGGTCACTGAGGCTGTGTTTCCAGCTGGGTCAATGAACTGCATGACCTCCCTCTGTTGAGATCACTGCTAGCACTGTGATAAAAAGTCTCACAGTGCAGATGCGAGTTCACAGCAGTACACATTCACCAAAGGGAAATTCATGATCTGCGGTGAACTCACCTTTGCATATTACAGCGTGACAAACATCCGGTGTTTGGTGGCGCGATGCCGAACAGTAACACGGATTTCTTTGTGAAGTCCATGTTCGGTGTCTGTGCTCGAACCGAAGTAGGTGTTCGAAATATTGCAAAAAGAAAAAGCAATCAGCTTACCACAATCTCTGAAAGTGAAATCCAATCCAACTCCTCGTACGGATCCAGGCAGAGTGTTATGCGCTCAGTTGCAACAACTTTATTTTATAATGGACTGCAACTGAACACGGGGTCCGCGATGCAGTTTATAGTCACTGCTGCCGAACACCCCTAGAGTATGAGGGTCAAACTGGCAACAGAAAACTAACATTAGATCTCGCCTGTGTTACTGCACACTATGGGAGATGTAGCATTGGCACTATCTCCGTTAATCGTCACGGGAGATGTGCTATCGACTGGCGTAGATGTAGCCCTGTTGCTGGCACAGAAGCCACTTGCCAGATATTAGGTGTGCACTATGTGCTGCAAGCTGGTATAGACGTAGCCCTGTTGACTGCACAGAAGCTACGTGCCAGCCACTAGGAAGTGCGTGCGACTAAAGCCAGGCATACGTGCTCCCAGCCGGTGTGAGACCGGACTGAGCAACTCTCTGTTCAGCTTGGCAGGCGATGCCCAGGTTACGCGCCCCGCAGTCTTCTCAGGGTGTATAGCTACCCTAAATTCGAAGCAAGACTGCCACCTTGGCTACAGGTTACGCGCCCCTGCTCAGGGTGTATAGCTACCCTATATTCGTAGAAAGACTGCGCACATTGGCTACCTGCCTGGCATAAGCTAAACCTGCCTGAAGGACCTGTGCTAATTAGTCGACCGTACTCTGGCATCGGAAGATACTGGAAAGCAAAGCTAGAGAGCACGTGGAGCACAGATTCTGGTACGTCTACACAAGAGCACTGTGTAAAATAGTATGATCTGACCGTGCCGCGGACAGACAAGCTATTTAAGGGCTAAGCCCCGCCCCAGCCATCTCGTCAATCGCATCACCGATGACGTCATCCACGACCAATCAGGCGATGCCAGGTCAGAGGATCAGCTGACATTAGCCTCCAGTCATGTCTCGCCATGTCACGGACATGCTCAGTGCAGACATTTCTAGACTTAGGCTTACAACAGCCTTTTCTTGTTCTATAACCTAGATTTAAGGTATGCATGGTCCCTTCAGCCCCCAAACCTGAAATGCATGGTCCACTCACCCCCAAACCTGTAGTGCATGGTCCCCTCACCCCCCAATCCTGAAATGCATAGTCCCCTCATGCCCCAATCCAGGAATGCATGGTCCCTCACCCCCCAATCCTGGTATGCATGGTCCCCTCACCCCCAATCCTGGAATGCATGGTTACCTCATGCCCCAATCCTGGAATGCATGGTCCCCTCACCCCCCAATCCTGGCATGCATGGTCCCTCATCCCCAATCCTGGTATACATGGCACCCCTTACCTCTCAATTCTGGCATGCAAGGTCCACTCATCCCCAATCCTGGTATGCATGGTCCCCTCACCCCCCCAGTCCTGGTATGCATGGTCCCTCATCCCCAATTCTGGTATACATGGCACCCCTTACTTCCCAATTCTAGTATGCAAGGTCCCCTCATCCCCAATCCTGGTATGCATGGTACCCCTCACCCCCTATACTGGTATGCATGGTACCCCTCATCCCAACCCTGGTATGCATGGTCTCCTCACCCCCAATTTTGGTATGCTTGGTCCCCTCACCCCCCCATCCTGGTATGCATGGTCCCCTAATCCCCAATCCTGGCATACATGGCACCCCTTACCTCCCAATTCTGGTATGCAAGGTCCCCTCATCCCCAATCCTCGTATGCATGGTACCCCTCACCCCCCTATACTGGTATGCATGGTACCCCTTATCCCCAATCCTGGTATGCATGGCCCCCTCACAAGCCCAATTCTGGTATGCACTGTCCTCTCACCCCCATCCTGGTATGCATTGTCCCCTCACCCCCTATCCTGGTTTGCATGGTCCCCTCACCCCCAATCCTGACATGCATGGTCCCCTCACCCCCTATCCTGGTATCCATGATTCTCTCACCCCCTTTCCTGGTATGCATGGTCCTCTCACCCCTCTATCCCAATATTCATGGTCCCCTCACTCCCAATCCTGGTATGCATGGTCCCCTCACCCCAAAATCCTGGTATGTATGGTCTCCTCACCCCGCAATACTTGTATGCATGGTACCCCCTCATCCCTATCATTGTATGCATGGTCCCCTCACCCCCTAATCCTGGTATGCATGGTCTCCTCACACACCAATCCTGGTATGTATGGTCCTCTCACCCCAATCCTAGTATGCATGGCCCAATTACTCCCCAATCCTGGTATGCATGGTCCTCTCACTCCCCAATCCTGGTATGCATGGCAGCCCTCACCCCCAATCCTTGTATGCAAGGTCTCCTCACCTCCTGGCAGGCATGGTCTCCTCACACCCAAAATCCTGGTATGCATGGTCCCTCCAATCCTGGTATGCATGGTAGCCCTCAGCCCCCTAATCCTGGTATGCATGGTCCTCTCAGCCCACTCAATCCTGAGGCTGTGTTTCCAGCTGGGTCAATGAACTGCATGACCTCCCTCTGTTGAGATCACTGCTAGCACTGTGATAAAAAGTCTCACAGTGCAGATGCGAGTTCACAGCAGTACACATTCACCAAAGGGAAATTCATGATCTGCGGTGAACTCACCTTTGCATATTACAGCGTGACAAACATCCGGTGTTTGGTGGGCCGATGCCGAACAGTAACACGGATTTCTTTGTGAAGTCCATGTTCGGTGTCTGTGCTCGAACCGAAGTAGGTGTTCGAAATATTGCAAAAAGAAAAAGCAATCAGCTTACCACAATCTCTGAAAGTGAAATCCAATCCAACTCCTCGTACGGATCCAGGCAGAGTGTTATGCGCTCAGTTGCAACAACTTTATTTTATAATGGACTGCAACTGAACACGGGGTCCGCGATGCAGTTTATAGTCACTGCTGCCGAACACCCCTAGAGTATGAGGGTCAAACTGGCAACAGAAAACTAACATTAGATCTCGCCTGTGTTACTGCACACTATGGGAGATGTAGCATTGGCACTATCTCCGTTAATCGTCACGGGAGATGTGCTATCGACTGGCGTAGATGTAGCCCTGTTGCTGGCACAGAAGCCACTTGCCAGATATTAGGTGTGCACTATGTGCTGCAAGCTGGTATAGACGTAGCCCTGTTGACTGCACAGAAGCTACGTGCCAGCCACTAGGAAGTGCGTGCGACTAAAGCCAGGCATACGTGCTCCCAGCCGGTGTGAGACCGGACTGAGCAACTCTCTGTTCAGCTTGGCAGGCGATGCCCAGGTTACGCGCCCCGCAGTCTTCTCAGGGTGTATAGCTACCCTAAATTCGAAGCAAGACTGCCACCTTGGCTACAGGTTACGCGCCCCTGCTCAGGGTGTATAGCTACCCTATATTCGTAGAAAGACTGCGCACATTGGCTACCTGCCTGGCATAAGCTAAACCTGCCTGAAGGACCTGTGCTAATTAGTCGACCGTACTCTGGCATCGGAAGATACTGGAAAGCAAAGCTAGAGAGCACGTGGAGCACAGATTCTGGTACGTCTACACAAGAGCACTGTGTAAAATAGTATGATCTGACCGTGCCGCGGACAGACAAGCTATTTAAGGGCTAAGCCCCGCCCCAGCCATCTCGTCAATCGCATCACCGATGACGTCATCCACGACCAATCAGGCGATGCCAGGTCAGAGGATCAGCTGACATTAGCCTCCAGTCATGTCTCGCCATGTCACGGACATGCTCAGTGCAGACATTTCTAGACTTAGGCTTACAACAGCCTTTTCTTGTTCTATAACCTAGATTTAAGGTATGCATGGTCCCTTCAGCCCCCAAACCTGAAATGCATGGTCCACTCACCCCCCAAACCTGTAGTGCATGGTCCCCTCACCCCCCAATCCTGAAATGCATAGTCCCCTCATGCCCCAATCCAGGAATGCATGGTCCCCTCACCCCCCAATCCTGGTATGCATGGTCCTCTCACCCCCATCCTGGTATGCATTGTCCCCTCACCCCCTATCCTGACATGCATGGTCCCCTCACCCCTATCCTGGTATCCATGATTCTCTCACCCCCCTTTCCTGGTATGCATGGTCCTCTCACCCCTCTATCCCAATATTCATGGTCCCCTCACTCCCAATCCTGGTATGCATGGTCCCCTCACCCCAAAATCCTGGTATGTATGGTCTCCTCACCCCGCAATACTTGTATGCATGGTACCCCCTCATCCCTATCATTGTATGCATGGTCCCCTCACCCCCTAATCCTGGTATGCATGGTCTCCTCACACACCAATCCTGGTATGTATGGTCCTCTCACCCCAATCCTAGTATGCATGGCCCAATTACTCCCCAATCCTGGTATGCATGGTCCTCTCACTCCCCAATCCTGGTATGCATGGTCCTCTCAGCCCACTCAATCCTGGTATGCATGGCAGCCCTCACCCCCCAATCCTTGTATGCAAGGTCTCCTCACCTCCTGGCAGGCATGGTCTCCTCACACCCAAAATCCTGGTATGCATGGTCCCTCCAATCCTGGTATGCATGGTAGCCCTCAGCCCCCTAATCCTGGTATGCATGGTCCTCTCAACCCCCAATCCTGGTATGCATGGTCCCCTCACCCCCAATCCTGGTATGCATGATCGCCTCACCCCCCAATCCTGGTATGCATGGTCCACTCATCCCCCAATCCTGGTATGCATGGTATCCTCACCTCTCCAATCCAGGTATGCATGGTAGCCCTCACCCCTCCAATCCTGGTATGCATGGTATCCTCACCCCTCCAATCCTGGTATGCATGGTAGCCCTCACTCCTCCAATCCTGGTATGCATGGTCTCCTCACCCCCCAAATCCTGGTATGCATGGTAGCCCTCATCCCCCCAATCCTTGTATGCATGGCCCCCTCACCCACCAAATCCTGGTATGCATGGTAGCCCTCACCCCCCAATCCTGGTATGCATGGTCTCCTCACCCCCCAAAATCCTGGTATGCATGGTAGCCTTCACCCCTCCAATCCTGGTATGCATGGTCTCCTCACCCCCAATCATGGTATGCATGGTAGCCCTCACCCCCCCAATCCTGGTATGCATGGTCTCCTTACCCCCAAATCCTGGTATGCATGGTAGCCCTCACCCCCCCCAATCCTGGTATGCATGGTCTCCTCACCCCCAAAATCCTGGTATGCATGGTAGCCTTCACCCCTCCAATCCTGGTATGCATGGTCTCCTCACCCCCAATCATGGTATGCATGGTAGCCCTCACCCCCCCAATCCTGGTATGCATGGTCTCCTTACCCCCCAAATCCTGGTATGCATGGTAGCCCTCACCCCCCCCCCAATCCTGGTATGCATGGTCTCCTCACCCCCCAAAATCCTGGTATGCATGGTAGCCTTCACCCCTCCAATCCTGGTATGCATGGTCTCCTCACCCCCAATCATGGTATGCATGGTAGCCCTCACCCCCCAATCCTGGTATGCATGGTCTCCTTACCCCCAAATCCTGGTATGCATGGTAGCCCTCACCCCCCCCAATCCTGGTATGCATGGTCCCCTCACTCCCCCAAATCCTAGTATGCATGGTAGCCTTCACCCCTCCAATCCTGGTATGCATGGTCTCCTCACCCCAATCATGGTATGCATGGTAGCCCTCACCCCCCCAATCCTGGTATGCATGGTCTCCTCACCCCAATCATGGTATGCATGGTAACCCTCACCCCCCCAATCCTGGTATGCATGGTCTCCTTACCCCCAAATCCTGGTATGCATATTAGCCCTCACCCCCCAATCCTGGTATGCATGGTCTCCTCACCCCCCAAAATCCTGGTATGCATGGTAGCCTTCACCCCTCCAATCCTGGTATGCATGGTCTCCTCACCCCCAATCATGGTATGCATGGTAGCCCTCACCCCCCCAATCCTGGTATGCATGGTCTCCTTACCCCCAAATCCTGGTATGCATGGTAGCCCTCACCCCCCCAATCCTGGTATGCATGGTCCCCTCACTCCCCCAAACCTGGCATACATGGTTTCCACACACCCACAATCCTGGTATGCATTGTCCTCTTATTCCCCAATCCTGGTATGCATGGTCTCATAACACCGCACTCTCCTGACATTCCAGCAAGACCCCGCGGCGTCGGCAACACCGGATTGGTAAGGTGTTGTGCCAGAGATCGCGGTATGCGTTCAGTGCTTACTCATACCGCGATCTCCTGGGCCACCCTCCTCATCCCCGGGGGCGTTACTCTGTCTAGACTGCGCAGGCGCGTCGTGCTTGCGCAGTCTATAAAGGTTTCAGACAGTGATGCTCCCAGCGTTATATTATAGATTCCATATGATCAATGTGAAGATCATAAGTCCCCTTCTTGGAGATGTTTTAATGGATTTTATAATTTTTCTCTGACACCAAGATTTTTCATTCTTAGCATTGCTATATCAAGATTCAATATCAAAATCTTATATTTAATATGCTTAAAGTTCTCTCTAAAGGTACATTAATCTGCAGAGAATAAATTTGCTGAAAATTTAATGTCATAGAGAAATTAGCTCAAATTTGTAACTTTGAATCTCATCAGATCCACTCACCTGGGGAGTTTATTTTGTATTTAATACCAACAAAATTGTGAAGGAATTCCAACACCTCCATCAGAAATGAGTGCAGGGGAGCTCAATGAACAAACTCTAGCAGGGTAGTCCTTGAATGTTTCTGTTACAATATCTTCAAAATAAATCTTTAACTAAGCATTGCTCTGATCTGTCCTGTAACATATAGCCTGTATTTTTCATTTTAGTCACTGAAGGTCTGTTTTACTTAAAATATCACAATTACATTGGCTAAATAAATCATTAGTATAGTTCTTGGCTAGTGTTGGTATTAATTACTTGAATTAATAGGCAATTTGGATGCTATTATGAGATGAAGCTTTGTAATAAATTCCAAATTACATGTATATTACAACTTTGTGTATTGTATAAATATTATTTTGCATACATCTAAATACCTTAGGTTTACTGTGACAGTGATGGCCCCTCAAGATACATTTCCTTCTAAATATAATTTTTGTCAACTTATTGTCACCTTATTATTTATATAACATACTGTAAATCAGGCCATATGAACATTTAGATGTGATCTTTCTTGGCTGTGTGCCCACTATTTGGGCTCAGTCCCTCGCAGCGCTTATCTACATGAATGTCACTTGACAAAAAGTAAAGTTTTTAATATTAGAGTTAGGACTATCGCAATTATGGTCGCCATGACGATGTGGAAAAGCTTTCGCAATTTTTTTTATCAGAAAACATGTTAACTAAGTACCGTATAATATTTTCATGCATGCGTTATGCTATTTATTTATTTACTGCAAGGTATTTAATCATTATGCTTCTGTCTTTGTTTTTTTTGTTTATTGGCTAGTGTGAACGTGCGATTACATGATGCATGCACACCAGTTTATATCCCAGTTCATGCCTTTGGGTTTTTTCTGCCTGTGTGCATCATGTGCATATAAAGGTGTGGACTGTCTTTCTTTTGAACTGGGCATTATTCATGTGGTCTCCCTTGTCTAGTAGGGCTCAGTCCTTCTCAGCCCTCGTCTACATGCATGTCACTTGACAAATGGCAAGTTTTTTAATATTAGGCCGGCGTCACACACAACCACAAAAAATCGGTCCGTTTTAGACGGTCGATTGTCGGATCAAAATGCAAACATCACACATCCTTCTGGCATCCGATTTTCCTTCAAAGATGCGATTTAATCGCATGTGTGTGTACCTTGTAACATCCGATTTTCATCCGACTTGCGAGATTTTCTCGCAGGCTTGCAAAACTGACATATAATGGATCTAAAAGAATAATATTTCAATCACAAAAAAAAGAATAGATATATACACATAGAACACATATATATATATATACATGTCATTGTGACATGTATATATACATATATTTATAGTTCCTAGACTTCTACATACTGTTATAGCCGCTAATTCAATTGCCGGGTTTTGTGAAATCACAGAAGCCGACATGAAATGATACATTTTTCCACACATTTAACCATGTAATTTCATGTATTTTTATATATGTTTGAAACATACAATTACATGAGTATATGTGTGGTAAATTTCAGACATGTAGGGGTTAATTAAAGGTGTAAATTCGTTGAAAAAAAATGCGTGGGCTCCCGCTGTATTTTCTCCACCAGACAGACAAAGCAAAGCGAGTGGGGGCAGATAATAATAGCCTAGGGAGGGTACATTTTTTTTGTGCCCCCCCTGGCTACTAACATCTGCCCCCAGACACCCCAGAAAGGGCAAATCTATAATTAGATTCGCCCTTTCTGGCACTTTGCCCGTCTATTCCCATTGCCCTGTAGCGGTGGCGAATGGGTTAATCTCACCTTACTGTCACCTTGCTATTGAAAGGTGACCTTAAGGTAGGTTAATAATTGAGAGCTGTCAATTAGACAACTATCAATTATTAATCCTATTGTATGATAGAAAAATCAAACACACACAGTTTAATAAAAAATAAGTTTAATTAAATAATCACACAGTTTTTGACCATATTTTATTTTCCTGCTAAAACCATTTCCTGTAATAAAAATAAAATAAAAAAGCAAAATTATACTTACCAATCCGATGTACAGTCAGGTCCCACGGTGTAATCCATCAGAAAGGGTTAACAGGTTACAGGTCGCAGAGAGCTAATAATGCTATCTCAGACCTGTATTCCCCTGAATGAATAACTTCCTCTCCCAGCGAAAGTAGAGGAATAGATTCATGAATGGAGCTTAATTGATTTATTGGCAATTTAACTTTAGTGACCTGACCTAAAGGGAAAGTGGACACAATCAATTAAGCTTCATTCATGAAACACATCCTCTCCTGTCGCCAGGAGAGGAACTTATTCATTCAGGAGCTTTGAGCTGAGCATGCAGGATTACTTGCACTGCTTGGCTCAAAGCTAGTTAACCCTTTGTGAAGGATTACAGCGTGGGACGTGACAGATCGGCGGAATAGGTAAGAATAATGTTGTTTTATTTTTTTTCTTTATTTTAGGAGATCAATGGCTTCGCACGGATTAAGTGTAAAATAAAAGATGGTCAAAAAAATGTGTTTTTATTTCATTAAAATTAATTTTTATTAATGTGTCTGTGTTTTTTTAATTTACTTCAATAGGATTAATAATTGATAGTTGTCTAATTGACAGCTCTCAATTATTAACCTGCCTTAAGGTCACCTTTCAATACTAAGGTGACAGTAAGGTGAGATTAACCCATTCGCCACCGCTACAGGGCAATGGGAATAGACGGGCAAAGTGCCAGAAAGGGCGAATCTAATTATAGATTTGCCCTTTCTGGGGTGTCTGGGGGCAGATGTTAGTAGCCAGGGGGGCACAAAAAAAATGTACCCTCCCTAGGCTATTGTTATCTGCCCCCACTCGCTTTGCTTTGTCTGTCTGGTGGAGAAAATACAGCGGGAGCCCACGCATTTTTTTTCAACGAAATTACACCTTTAATTAACCCCTACATGTCTGAAATTTTGCACAAATACACTCATGTAATTGTAAGTTCTAAACAAATATCAAAATACAGGAAATGAGATGGTTAACTGTGTGGAAACAATGTATCATTTCATGTCGGCTTCTGTGATTTCACAAAACCCGGCAATTGAATTAGCGGCTATAACAGTATGTAGAAGTCTAGGAACTATAAATATATGTATATATACATGTCACAATGACATGTATATATATATATATATATATATATATATATATATATATATATGTGTTCTATGTGTGTATATCTATTCTTTCTAGTCTTTATTAAAGCTGTCAGTGTGATTTTACAGTATAGCCGGGGATGAATTGCCGGCTTTTCTAAAGGACACCGATGCGATTTCATCGCAAGTCACACAGTGTGGTCCGTTTGTAATCCGATTTTTCATCGCTCCCATAGACTTGCATTGGCGATTGTCGACCGACAATCGGTGACAATCGCAGCATGCTGCGATTGTACACGGACGTTTAAAACGGACCACAAAAAATCTGATACTGGGAGCTGCTCCATAGATTAACATAGGTCCGACTGCAATGCGATTTTTCATCGCATTGCAGTCGTCCGATTCTGTCGCCAGTGTGACGCCGGCCTTAGAGTTAGGACTGTCCCAAATACGGTCGCCTTGAAGAGAGGTAATGGCTTTCACATTTTTTTTTTTTATCAAAAAACATGTTCAGTACTGTATATTATTTTCATGCAATATGCTATTTATTTACTGCAGGGTATTTAATCATAATGATTCTGTCTTTGACTTTTTCATATAAGCATTTAGGGCTAGAATTCTTTGTCATTTAAGTTACACTATTGAAACGCACCACTCTTCTTGCTTGAAATAGGTACGTTTCAGAGCACTAAGTAACATTTTACAAACCTTATCCATGTCCATGTTTACTGTAATATGAACAAAAGCTTAATTCCTACTCTACAAGTTAAACACACAGCATAGCAAGCGCTGATGAATTTTATTATGGCCTTCAATTTGAGATGAGTGGAACAGGTAAAATTTGAATTTGCCTGATCGGGAGATTTTCCCAGGAAATTAAGTTGTTCTATGCTAATGTAATGTCCCTTATTATGCTCTGGAGTCTTTTTTTAATCCCCAGAGCATAATATGTGAAGAACTAAAAAAATTATTATATTATTCTCATCTCACCACTTACCTCTCTGGCCACTCCGTTACTCACAGACACTTGTCCAGTCCGATCCATTGCCAATTGCTATGGAAATTTAGTATCAACTGCATTGTGCCTAGACTTTCGGGTGACATGGCACCCCCCGCATGGTTCTGAGGATATGAATAGGAAGACATCTACGTCATGCCATCAACTCCCGAGTACATGTGCAGAACTATCCCGGGCGCAGTGCGAGAGATAGAAGTTTCTATGGTAAGTGGTGTGGAATCCAAAGATGCGGCAAGGAATGAGCGGGTAGCAGTGAGTAATGGAAGGACCAGAGAGGTCAGCAGTAAGGTGAGTATAACAATTTCATTTATTTTTTTCAACAATTGAGTGGAGCATTTTGGTTCAGAAAAATAGTAGCCATTTTACTGAATTTGCTTGGAAGAGATTTCAATTCCACTCTAATTTATTTGCTCATCTCTAGTTAGAATTGCGTCAACAACTCTTTATTTCAAATAAAGCATCAAAATAAATTAGGAGACGAAACCAGGTCAGTTCAGCAATCCTGCTCAAGCACTTATGAAATTACAAGAAAATGTTTTAGTCCCCTCTAATCTGTGGGTGACAAGTTCAACTATTCACTGCAATGTTTCCATGACTAAAAATGTACTCCTCTACAACACTGACATTGTTGGAACTGACCTTTGGATGAAAAACTGCTACTTATATACTGTATACCTCATGTATAAGCCGACCCGTGTATAAGCCGACCCCCCTAATTTTGCCACACAAAACTGGGAATACATATTGACTCGCGTATAAGCCTACGGTGAAAAATGATTATGCCCCCATATGATGCTCCACAGATTATGCCCCCATATGCTGCACAGATTATGCCCCCATATGCTCCACAGATTATGCCCCCACATGCTGCACAGATTATGCCCCATATGCTCCACAGATTATGCCCAATATGCTCCACAGATTATGCCCAATATGCTCCACAGATTATGCCCCCATATGCTCCACAGATTATGCCCAATATGCTCCACTGATTATGCCCAATATGCTCCACAGATTATGCCCTCATATGCTCCACAGATTATGCCCCCATATGCTCCACAGATATATGCCCCCATATGCTCCACAGATTATGCCCTCATATGCTCCACAGATTATGCCCCCATATACTCCACAGATTATGCCCCCATATGCTCCACAGATTATGCCCCCATATGCTGCACAGATTATGCCCCCATATGCTGCACAGATTATGCCCCCATATGCTCCGCAAATTATGCCCCCATATGCTCCACAGATTATGCCCAATATGCTCCACTGATTATGCCCAATATGCTCCACAGATTATGCCCTCATATGCTCCACAGATTATGCCCAATATGCTCCACAGATTATGCCCCCATATGCTCCACAGATTATGCCCAATATGCTCCACTGATTATGCCCAATATGCTCCACAGATTATGCCCTCATATGCTCCACAGATTATGCCCCCATATGCTCCACAGATTATGCCCCCATATGCTCCACAGATTATGCCCCCATATGCTGCACAGATTATGCCCCCATATGCTGCACAGATTATGCCCCCATATGCTC
The DNA here is from genome assembly GCA_033576555.1 of Oophaga sylvatica. Classification (NCBI taxonomy): domain Eukaryota; kingdom Metazoa; phylum Chordata; class Amphibia; order Anura; family Dendrobatidae; genus Oophaga; species Oophaga sylvatica. Next base: position 64,423 of record JARQOD010000694.1, read on the forward strand.
CGCAAATTATGCCCCCATATGCTCCACAGATTATGCCCCCATATGCTCCACAGATTATGCCTCATATGCTCCACAGATTATGCCCCATAGTATAGGTCCCTTATGCTGCCACGCTGCTGCTGCAAAAAAAATGACATACTCACCTCTCGTCGCTGGGGGCCAGGTGCCGGTGTCACCGCTCGCTCAGGACCCCGGCACCTGAGATATTTACCTGTCACCGGACCGCTCCACCGCTGCGCTGCTGCCTCTTCCAGGTCCTCGGCAGTGAATGATCAGGCAGAGGGCGCGTCGCGCACTAACGATGTCATAGCGCCCTCTGCCTGAACATTCACAGCCAGAGGAAGGAGCCGGAGATCGTGAGAGAAGCAGGGGGGCTGCAGAGATGCGCCAGCGGAGGGGTGAGTATGATCCGACACCCCACGCTCCCCCGCCGACCCCTGTATATGACTCGCATATAAGCCAAGAGGGGGACTTTCAGCCCTAAAAAATGGGCTGAAAATCTCAGCTTATGCACGAGTATATACGGTAACTAGCCAGTATTTTTGTTCTCACCAGTATGCTGAATGCTTAAATTGCAGAGCTGTTGCTTACTGTTACTAGAACATTCCTTTTGACTTTCACCAGGCAAACAACCCCATGCATTAGTGTGGCTGCAATTTCAATTATACGAAGCACTGCATCTATCCTCATCTATAAGCTTGTGCATGTAGCATTGACCCCATTGGACCCTCAATCTCACTAATCAGGTGATGGTAATTTCCTATGAACACTTATTAACACTTATTTTCTATGGCTATTTTCATGGACAGGTTGAGTCAAGTAGTGCTAGCTTCATATCTTCACAATCCTCAAAACTATATTAGAAAATGATTTTTTGTGGCATTTTTGGAGGTATTTTTTACATGATGAAATGATGCTGTCAGATGTTAGCTGTGAATCAATATGACAATATTAAATGCTGAATTAGGAGGGTGGATTTTTTGGTAATTTGCAAAACATTTGTAAAAAAAAATGAAAATCATATTGTCTTACATGTCCAAATCAGTGTGGAAAATGCTTACAAAAGAAAAGACACTGTTTTTTGTCCCCAGTCATTAGTCTAAAACTGCTTCAATAAGAGATATGCCATTTATTAAAAATGATTCTGGGAATATTTTGCTCACAATCCACATGATGTAATTGCATGTAGATTTGCCACAATTGAATTGAAAAAGGACTAGATTTTTTCTGCTAATAGCCTATAAGATTCTCTATAGTTTATGCAATTTTTGTTAAAAAATGTGTTTAAAACAATTTTTTTAACCTTTTGAAATTCATGGCAGCTGCAGATTTTCAGGTCCACGGCATGTCAGATCTTTTGGGAAATGCAGAAGATTTCATTCATTTCAATGCAATAAGTGACATTTATGGTTACATTCTGCCCCAAAACAAACCAAACGTATTGTTTTCATTGTAGATGTTAGTACAGATTTTTAGTTCATTTCCAGAGTGTAATTTTTATGAAATGTGTAAGCCTGGTCTTATAGGAATGGGCATTATTGAAAACAGAGAGGTAGATTAATTAAGACAGGCATTTTACATACTAGTATTAATAAAGGCAACAATGGAGTAGGATGTGCTTAATTCATTAAGAGGCGCACCTTACATCAGTTGTGTGCCTCTGCCAAATTTATTACTTTAGTGGTGTAATTTTTTATGGGTTTTCCAAGCAGGTTTTGACACAACCTGTCCTGCCCAAGCTTTCCTACGTTGCCAAAGTGGACTGGGACTCGCATAAAAGTGCTCAAAAATTCCATAGCGCAAAAAATGTTAAAACATTTTAATGTGTTTTACCCCAGGAAACTGATAAAAACACCATGATCAATCAAGCCTAAATATTTTACTAGTGACTCCTGTTCATTATTGCCTCTTGTTTGCTAGCTTTTAGAAACGCACAATCCACAACAAGCCATTGCAGGTTTTGTCCTCTTCCTGATATTAAAAAAGTAGGTCACCAAGCAAGTGCAAAGACATTGCTTTTTCCTGAAGATAAATAATAAATAAAGCTTAAAATAAAAAAAAAAAAGAATGAATATGCTGGCCAACCAAGAAGTACTCATTTCTAAGAGACTCCTAAGAGATAAATATGACCGTAATCACCTTACAATTACTATCAGTATCCATGTATTTATGACATATTCTTCCTTAACGTCAATGATTGTCAACTGTCAAGAATAAAATATGCTAAAATGTCCTAAAAAGCTCCTCTGAACATAATATTTTCTACCCAGTCTTTGCTTTATTACCTTGGATTGTTGTCAACAACTGTCAAAGTTACATACATAAATCTCTTGATTTTTCAGAAGAAAAGTGGGTAGGTAATATTTGGGGTGACGGAGGCAAGCTGTCTTTTTTCGCAAACCAGAAATTCCTCCTTTGTTTTGTTGATTTCAATCATACAGTGATGTAGCAGACCAAAGCTGTGTGACATTCGGTAAATAAAGAGGCTTTCATTTCAGAAAGCTTTATCTGTGCTCCCCTTTGGAGTGAATAATTTACATGTATACGCTTTTTTTTTCATTGAAAGCACAGTGTGACTACAGATTTTCCTGAGATTGGAGTGAAAGCCCAGGAGTTAGAAAATACAAGGGAGGTGCACACTAGATGCTTTGATTACTCTAAACTACTTTCTCTGAGCTATTTTAAAGGAAGGAAACAAAATCTCTGTATGCACTGGATCATTTGAATCAGGCTTCCTCGGGGTCAGTTTAGAGAAGTCAACAGTTCCATTATATCCTAAAATGCTTGCTTTCTTTTGTAGGTAAAACGACAAACAAACAAGAACCTCAAAAAAGGAAACGTGAGATATTCATAGCTTGAGCACATCGGCAAAGAAATGTTTGATAGGTGAAAGCCGCAATAGAGCATATATTTATTCCTTTTTCCTTGTGATCTCCTACATGGCACAGCTGGGATATAAAGAGTTTAATAAGCTAATTAACATCCTTAAATCAATGTTGTCACGCTTGAGGCAGAGATTGGAACATTTTTATTTTTTCTTGGAATAATTATGATGAGTATAGTTCTCTGAACATGTGGGATTGGTGCTTGATTCAATTCAATTCAAAGAAGCTTTATTGGCAGGACCAAATAAACATTAGTTTTGCTAAAGCACCTGTACAGTAGGGAATAGGGAGTAGGAACTATGGGGATAATGGGTGGGGACTGTAGGAACAATGGATGGGGCACAGGGTGGGGCTAACGAAGTCCATGGCATAGCATGGCTGTCTTTCTCGCAGCCTATGGCACGCGCTCACATACTGTACTGCTATCTCCACCGCGCTTTCTTCTTACCCCAGCAGGATATTTGTTTTCTCTTCATCCTTCATGGAACTGAAATCCAGGAAGAGATCGAATAGTCTCCTGAAGTGAGTGTCCCTCATTGCTGATTATTTGCTGCAGTGTAGCAGGAAGAATATCATCAAAAAGTTAATTTATTTCCGTTCTTCAATACAAAAAGTGAAACTCATATAATATATAGAGTCATTACAAAGAGTGATCTACTTCAAATGTTTATTTCTGATAATGTTGATGAATATGGCTTACAGTCAATGAAAACCCAAAAGTCATTATCTCAGTAAATTAGAATACTTTATAACACCAGCTTGAAAAATTATTTTATAATCCGAAATGTTGGCCTATTGAAATGTATGTTCAGTAAATGCACTCAATACTTGGTCGGGGATCCTTTTAGATCAACTACTGCATCAATGCGGTGTGGCATGGAGGCAATCATCCTGTGGCACTGCTGAGGTGTTATGGATGGTTTTCACTGTTTAGGCAGATCAGGAGCTCTCCAAAAACAACATGGATTCCAACCAATTCTGCGTTGAAAAAGTCAAACGGTTCTCCTTTCCTTCCAAGCTCTGTCATGCACCCAAACAGTGGTTTACCCCCACATATGGGTTTCCAGCGTACCCAGGACAAATTGCACAATAACTTTTGGAGTCTTGTTGACCTTGGGAATGTAAAAATTGGGGTGAAAAGATCATTTTTGTGGAAAAAATATGACTTTTTAATTTTATGGGCTCTACGTTATAAACTTGTGTGAAGCACTTGGGGCTCAAATTGCTCACCACAGATCTAGATAAGTTCCTTAGGGGTCTAGTTTTCAAAATGGGGTCACTTGTGGGGGTTTTCCACTGTTTAGGCACATCAGGGGCTCTCCAAATGCAACATGGCGTCCAATCTCAATTCCAGCCAATTTTGGTTGGAAAAAGTCAAATGGTGCTCCTTCCATTTCAAGCTCTGCCGTGCGCCCAAACAGTGGTTTCCCCCCCACATATGGGGTATCAGCGTACTAAGGACAAATTGGACAACAACTTTTGTGGTCCAATTTCTCCTGTTACCCATGGGAAAATAAAAAATTGGTGACTAATATATAATTTTTGTGGGAAAAAAAATAGAATTTTTCATTTTCATGACCGGGCATTATAAACTTGTGTGACGCACTTGGGGGTTCAAAGTGCTCACCACAAATCTAGATAAGTTCCTTAGGAGGTCTAGTTTCCAAAATGGTGTCACTTGTGGGGGGTTTCCACTGTTTAGGCTCATCTGTGGCACTGCAAATGGAACATGAACCCATCAACGTCTGCATTCCAAAATGTTATTACTGCCTTTCCAAGCACTGCCGTGCGCCCAAACAGTTCCCCCCCACATATGGGGTATCTGCGGACTCAGGACAAATTCCAGCCAATTTTGGTTTGAAAAAGTCAAACGGCGCTCCTTCCCTTACGAGCTCTGCTGTGTGCCCAAACAGTGGTTTTCCCCTACATATGGGGTATTGTCATAGTCAGGAGAAATTGCACAACAACTTTATCTGTCCATTTTCTCCTTTTACCCTTGTGAAAATAAAAAAAAAGTTTGTAAAAGATCATTTTTGTGACTAAAAAGTTAAATATTCATTTTTTCCTTCCACGTTGCTTCAGCTTCTATGAAGCATCTGAAGGGTTAATAAACTTCTTGATTGTGATTTTGAGTACCTTGAGGGGTGCAGTTTTTAGAATGGTGTCACTTTGGGGTATTTTCTGCCATATAGACCCCTCAAAGTGACTTCAAATGTGAGGTGGTCCCTAAAAAAATGGCTTTGTAAATTTTGTAAAAATGAGAAATCGCTGGTCAACTTTTAACTCTTATAAAGTAGACATGTGGGAATTGTTATTTCTTAACTATTTTGTGTGACATATTTCTCTGTTTTAAGGGAATAAAAATTCAAAGTTTGAAAATTGCAAAATTTTCAAAATTTTCGCCATACTTGCATTTTTTTCAAAAATAAACACAAGTTATATCGAAGAAATTTTACCACTAATGTGAAGTACAATATGTCACGAGAAAACAATCTCAGAATCTCAAAGATCCGTTGAAGCGTTCCAGAGTTATAACCGCATAAAGAGACAGTGGTTGGAATTGTAAAAATTGGCCCGGTCATTAACGTGCAAACCACCCTTGGGGGTGAAGGGGTTAAGGAAGCCCAAGTTGCTTTGATAGCAGCATTCAGCTCATCTGCATTGTTGGGTCTGGTGTCTCTCATATTCCTCTTAACAATACCCCATAGATTCTCTATGGGGTTAAGGTCAGGTGAGTTTTCTGCCCAATCAAGCACAGTGAAACTGTTATTTTTAATCCAGACATTGGTAATTTTGGCAGTGTGGACAGGTGCCAAGTCCTGCTGGAGAATGAAATTTCCATCTCCAAAAAGCTTGTTGGCAGAGGGAAGCATGAAGTGTTCTAAAATTTCCTGGTAGATGACTGCGCAGACTTTGGTCTTGAAAAAACACAGTTGACACTAGCAGATGACATGGCTCCTCAAACCATCACTGATTGTGGAAACTTCACACTAGACCTTAAGCAGCTTGTATTGTGTGCCTCTCCACTCTTCCTCCAGACTCTGGGACCTTGATTTCCAAATGAAATGGAAAATTTACTTTCATCTGAAAACAACACCTTGGACCACTGAGCAACAGTCCAGTTCTTTTTTTCCTTGGCCTAGGTAAGATGCTTCAGGTGTTCTCTTTTGGTCATCATTGACTTGACATAAGGAATGCTACACTTGTAGCCCACGTCCTGGATACATCTGTGTGTGGTGACTCTTGAAGCAATGACTCAAGCAGCAGTCCCCTTCTTGTGAAGCTTCCCCAAATTTATGAATTGCCCTTTTCTTAATCCATTCAAGACTGCGGTTATCCAGGTTGCTTATTCTACCCCACTTTTTTCTTCCATTCAACTTTCCATTAATATGCTTGGATACAGCACTCTATTAACACTTCAATAGCAATGATCTTTTGTGGGTTATGCTCCTTGTGGATTGTGTCAATGACTGCCCTCTGGACATCCGTCAAGTCATCTCCATTATTGTGGAGCCTTCTGAAACAGACTAAGGGACCTTTGTAATGCTTAGGAAGCCTTTGCAGGTGTTTTTTGCTAATTATTCTAATTTACTTAGATAATGACTTTGGGTTTTCATTTGCTGTAAGCCATAGTCATCAACATTAACAGAAATAAACACTTAGAATCATAGAATCATAGAATGGTAGAGTTGGAATGGACCTCTTGGGTCATCTGGTCCAACCCCCTGCTCAAAGTAGGATTCACTAAATCATCCCAGACAGATGTCTGTCCAGCCTCTGTTTAAAGACTTCCATTGAAGGAGAATTTACCACCTCTCGTGGCAGCCTGATCCAATCATTGATCACCCTAACTGTCAAAAAGTTTTTTCTAATATCTAATCTGTGTCTCTTCCCATTCAGTTTCATCCCATTGCTTCCAGTCTTTCTTTGTGCAAATGAGAATAATGATGACCCTTCTACAATGTGACAGCCCTTGAGATATTTGTATACAGCTATTATGTCTCCTCTAAGTCTTCTCTTTTGCAAGCTAAACATTCCAAAATCCTGCAATCGTTCCTCATAGGACATGGTTTGCAGACCGGTCACCATTCTGGTCGCTCTTCTCTGAACTTGCTCCAGTTTGTTGATGTCTTTTTAAAATGTGGTGCCCAAAACTGGACACAGTATTCAAGATTAGATCTGACCAAAGAGGAGTAGAGGGCAATATTGACTTCACGTAATCTAGACTGTATGCTTCTGTTAATGCATCCTAGAATTGTATTTGCCTTTTTTTTGCTGCTGCATTACACTGTTGACTAGTGTTGAGCATTCCGATACCGCAAGTATCGGGTATCGGCCGATATTCGCGTTATCGGAATTCCGATACTTAATTCCGATACTTTTTCCATATCGTATACCGGAATCGGAAGTTCCCATAATTCTTTGAGAGGCAATGTGATTTTAGTCAGCCAATGAGGAATCCTACGAAGTGTGGGCACATCCTGTAATGATGCGGTCATCTTAACTAATGGCATGGCTGTGATTGGCTGCTGAAATGATGTCAGAATGCACTATAAAAGGCGCCGCAGCCATTTTAGCGTCACTGTGCTGTGAACTCAGTTAGGGACAGAACGCTGCTGTGCTGACTCTGAGGGACAGTTAGATATTGCGATTTTGTGTACTACTGTGCTTGAGGCAGGCTCGTTTACCAACCGCTGTGTAAAGCTTCATTTTGCCAGTGTTGTTTTAACAGCTCTGTGCAAGGTGTGTGTGTGACAGTGCAGGTGACGCTGCAGTTTGCTCTGCATCCACCGCTGTTTGTAGGCATCTGCACGTGTCACTTTTTTTTTTTTTTTTTTATTTTATTTAGTGGAATTGGTGCAGCTCCATTATATTAGAAAAAAATCAAATCTATTAGTGTGACGTGCTTCCATCCGTATACAATACATTGGTTGCAAACACTATAGAAGTACAGAAAGGAGCTTTTCACAGATTGTGGACAGTTGTGTTTCAGTGTTCACTTCAGTCTGTGTTTTTTACTTTTTTTAGTGCAGATCACGCTCCAGTTACATGTTCAAGCACTGCTGCTTGTACTCTGCTGAGCGTGTCTCAGTGGCTCATCCTTTTCATTTATCTCCAATTGGTTCTGCTACATTCCATTTAAAATAAATCTAATCTATTAGTGTGACGCGCTTCCATCCGTATACAATACATTGGTTGCAAACACTATAGAAGTACAGAAAGGAGCTTTTCACAGATTGTGGACAGTTGTGTTTCAGTGTTCACTTCAGTCTGTGTTTTTTACTTTTTTTAGTGCAGATCACGCTCCAGTTACATGTTCAAGCACTGCTGCTTGTACTCTGCTGAGCGTGTCTCAGTGGCTCATCCTTTTCATTTATCTCCAATTGGTTCTGCTACATTCCATTTAAAATAAATCTAATCTATTAGTGTGACGCGCTTCCATCCGTATACAATACATTGGTTGCAAACACTATAGAAGTACAGAAAGGAGCTTTTCACAGATTGTGGACAGTTGTGTTTCAGTGTTCACTTCAGTCTGTGTTTTTTACTTTTTTTAGTGCAGATCACGCTCCAGTTACATGTTCAAGCACTGCTGCTTGTACTCTGCTGAGCGTGTCTCAGTGGCTCATCCTTTTCATTTATCTCCAATTGGTTCTGCTACATTCCATTTAAAATAAATCTAATCTATTAGTGTGACGCGCTTCCATCCGTATACAATACATTGGTTGCAAACACTATAGAAGTACAGAAAGGAGCTTTTCACAGATTGTGGACAGTTGTGTTTCAGTGTTCACTTCAGTCTGTGTTTTTTACTTTTTTTAGTGCAGATCACGCTCCAGTTACATGTTCAAGCACTGCTGCTTGTACTCTGCTGAGCGTGTCTCAGTGGCTCATCCTTTTCATTTATCTCCAATTGGTTCTGCTACATTCCATTTAAAATAAATCTAATCTATTAGTGTGACGCGCTTCCATCCGTATACAATACATTGGTTGCAAACACTATAGAAGTACAGAAAGGAGCTTTTCACAGATTGTGGACAGTTGTGTTTCAGTGTTCACTTCAGTCTGTGTTTTTTACTTTTTTTAGTGCAGATCACGCTCCAGTTACATGTTCAAGCACTGCTGCTTGTACTCTGCTGAGCGTGTCTCAGTGGCTCATCCTTTTCATTTATCTCCAATTGGTTCTGCTACATTCCATTTAAAATAAATCTAATCTATTAGTGTGACGCGCTTCCATCCGTATACAATACATTGGTTGCAAACACTATAGAAGTACAGAAAGGAGCTTTTCACAGATTGTGGACAGTTGTGTTTCAGTGTTCACTTCAGTCTGTGTTTTTTACTTTTTTTAGTGCAGATCACGCTCCAGTTACATGTTCAAGCACTGCTGCTTGTACTCTGCTGAGCGTGTCTCAGTGGCTCATCCTTTTCATTTATCTCCAATTGGTTCTGCTACATTCCATTTAAAATAAATCTAATCTATTAGTGTGACGCGCTTCCATCCGTATACAATACATTGTTGCAAACACTATAGAAGTACAGAAACGGGCCTTTCACAGCTACTGAACATGGGTTTTTAATTTTTAACTAAAATATGTATTTTTTGAAATGACACAAATATAAGTAATGTTGAAGAGGAATAGTCCTACATCCATTGTTTGCACAATATTACAGGTGTACATCATGTCCCTTAATCAACAATGTATTATTATATTTACTTGTATGCTTTTATTTAAAAGCCAAGAACACAGAAGGATAACCTTCGCACTGCAGCTGTTGTCAAAGTTCAACCCACATTATGCACTTCCAACATTGCAGCATTTGAGGCATGATGTGAGTTGGATTGGTCAAAGTTATGGAGTGAGAAGGTTCACCATCAGTACCCTATAGCATAAGTATGCTTTTGTGTTAGCATTTGTGTTAGACATGTGGATATCTGCCATAATATGTCACAATTATTTAGTTACAGATTTGTTACCAACACTAATCATTGAATGGTTTTAAATTTGACGTTTCACTTGTTTACAGCTTAGAAATAAGGGTGTAGCCTGATATCTATGTGTAGCACTAGCCACTTTAACATGTCATGTTTTTTTAAACATGTGTAGCTAGGTAGCAGTAATTTTTGCCGGACACACAGCAGGGGAACAGCAGGCGTTACTGAACCCCACTATCACTATAGCTTGTGTATTGGTCTGTGGACACGACACTTCTGAGCAGCAACTGGCAGTGTTGTAGCCCAGGGAGTATAGCTCAGGTGGTAGAAAGATGAACATAACAGGAGACATGGAAAACGTTGTCAACCAGTTAGTTAATCTGAAACCGGACAGGCAAATTCAGGCGAGATCCATGCCTAGTTCATTTTCAGAAAAGTAAGCCGTTCTACATTATCGTAGGATAGTCGCATGCAACGGTCTGTTAGTACACCACCTGCAGCAGTAAAGACGCGCTCCGATAATACACTGCCAGCAGATCAAGCCAGCACCTCCAATGCATACTGGCTAAGCTCTGGCCATGTATCCAGCTTAGAGACACAAAACTTGAATGGGGAAGAGCCATCTGGGAGTACACTGAGAGGGCAAGACATGTAGTCTGTCACCATCTTACGGAAATGTTGCCTCCTGCTGACTGGAGCCGTCTCGGATGGTGTAGACATTGGTGGCGCTGCCACAAAACTTCGACACATTTGGAACATACTGTTCTTGCCCTGTGCAGAGGCGCTGCTTGTGCTCCCTCTTGTTGCAGAGCTGTCTCCACTGCCTCGACGCACAGAGCTGCTTTGTAAATCAGTAGCAGCAGCAGTGCTCTCGGCTGGAATGGAGAACATTATGGATTGCACCAGTGTGTCTTGGTACTTCCGCATTTTACGCTCCCGGTTCAACGGTGTGATGAGGCTTTGTAAGTTGTCCCGGTAGCGAGGGTCTAGGAGGGTGTACACCCAATAATCAGACGTGGTGTGAATGTGTTCGATGCGGCGGTCGTTTCTCAGCCACTGCAGCATGAAATCAACCATGTGCTGCAGACTCCCAACTGGCCAAGAAACGTTGTCCCCTGCAAGAGGCGTCATCTCCGCCTGCTGTGCATCACCCCACCCTTGGTCTACATACTGACTAGAGCATTGTCTACCTCCCTCTGGAGCGATGTCTTCCTCCTCCATTGACTCCTCCTCATCCTCCTCACAAAGTCCTTCAAATACATATAAATTTACAAAATTTAAAACTCAAAATTTAAAAACTTTGTATCATAATTCTGTAACATCAGTTTATGGAAACACAATAGCATTACAAAAGGATAGACAAAAAATGTACATTATGTGCTTTGTAAATACATTAAAAGTTTGTAATGGTTATGAAATTATAGACAGCGACTCTGGAGGTTCAATTGTTGATACAGCATGGTACTTTGAAAGTCCTCCAGCCCTTTGTGAGGAACCACGTTGCGCTGACTGTCCAGAAGGTGATGGAATTTGTGACTCCTCATCCTCCACCTCTTCCAAAACCTCATGCCTTAGTGCTTGCAGTGTTTTTTGAAGCAGGCAGATAAGGGGGACAGTCAGGCTGACTAGTGCATCATCTGCACTCGCCATCCGCGTTGACTCATCAAACGCACGCAAAACGTGGCAGATATCCTTCATAGAGTTATTCGCCACTCATTACACTGGCAGTGGCTGCCCATTCATTATAGGATCCAATTCTAATTACTGGTTCTCACCAACATAGCTCTCCACAGCGCAGCACCCACCTACATCTCCTCCCTTATTTATATTTATAGGCCTAACCGACTGCTGCACTCTGCAAACTACCTTCGACTAACCTCTGCACTAATCCGTACCTCCCACTCCCAACTCCAAGACTTCACCCGCGCTGCGCCAATCCTCTGGAATGCTCTACCCCAAGAAATTAGGACTATCCGCAATTTGGATGGTTTCAGGCGCTCCCTCAAAACACATTTGTTCACAGTGGCCTATCACATTCACTAATCAAAGTCATTCTATGTGTAATTCTGTGTGTGTAGCCCATTCACTATCTCCATGCATCCCTCACTTCCTTAAAATGGCTGGACCATCATTGTAAAAACACCATTGTATATAAACACCTGTACTTTGTATCTCCCACACCTCATTGTAGATTGTAAGCTTTCACCAGCAGGGGCGGCTGATTTTGCTTTAATTATTGTATTGTTAACGTTGTTACTTATGACTCGTGTTTTGAAACTGTTAAACTGTAAAGCACTGCGGAATATTATGGCGCTATATAAATAAATAATATTTTATTCTTATTATAGAGGCCCACTCAGTAGTGGTGAAGTGTGAACGCCGCAAATTGCGAGTTGACTGCGCCTGATGCAGCTGATACTCCATTACTGTTGGCTGCTGCTCACACAACCGCTCCAACATATGTAACGAGGAATTCCACCTGGTGGGTACGTCACATATAATGCGATGTTCATGAAGGTGAAATCTGCGTTGCAGAGCTGCAATCAGCAATCTGGCCATGCTGGAACGTCGCAAGTGAGCGCACTCTAGGCGGACCTTGTGCAGCAGTGCATCAAGATCCGGATAGTCCCTCAAAAAACTCTGCACGACCAAGTTGAGCACATATGACAGACATGGTATGTGACTGAGGTTGCCAAGGCCCAGAGCTGACACCAGATTTCGGCCATTGTCACACACTACCAAGCCTGCCTGTAGATTCTCTTCCAAAAACCACACGTCGCTCTCCTGCTTTATGGCATTACAGAGCTCCTGCGCTGTGTGGCTAAGATTCCCCATGGAAATTAATTTCAGGATGGCCTGTTGACATTTGGACACGGCTGTGCTCATATCGGTCGCAACAGGTAAACGTTCACGGGTCCATGTGGAGGTAGACCGTGACGGCTCCTGCAGCGATGATTCTGAGGAACTGGAATAGGAGGAGGAATCAATGTGTACAGACTTGATTCCTGCAATCCTTGGAGTTGGCAGAACACGTACAGCGCCACTCGCAAGATCAGTACCCGGCTGCACAACATTGACCCAATGGGCAGTGAGGGAAAGGTATTGTCCCTGGCCATGGGTGTTAGAACCCTCTTGTTAGGTTTTGTTTCAGTTTGCTGGTCACATGACCTTTTTTCCCTATTTAGTCTGGCTCCGCCCTTCTGGCTTTGCTTGACTTCATTGTATTATCTACTGTTAAGCTAGCCGGGTGCTTAGGTGCCTTAATCTGTGAGTTTTGCTTGATGTTAGGATCACAAAGTATTTATTTTTCTGTTTAATTATCCATGCTACAATTTATGTTAGGAGGTGTCCACCTTTTCTCCCAGTCCCTAGATCTTGTAGGGATTACTCCCTCGCAACTATAGGTCTTCGTTCACACTAGATGAGGACTTTAGCGGGTCTGGTCGCAGGATCAGGTTCCCCGTTACATCGTAGGGATTCAGCTTAGTTGTATTGTAGGGACAGAATTCCCTTCTTTCCTTACTGGTTGTAGCAGATCATAACAATGGGTACTGGTCCACGCATCGGTGGTCAGGTGGACCTTGCTACTGAGGGCTTTTAGTAGCGCATGTTTAATTTTTCCCTCAACATGCTTTTGCAGACCAGGGACGGCTTGCCTGCTGAAATGAAATCGGCTTGGCACATTGTATTGTGGGATTGACAATGATATTCAGTTACGGAAACTGTCTGTCTCCACCAGCCTGAATCACAGCATTTCAAGGGACAGGAGTTTTGCAATGCCAGCATTCAGAGCCTGTGCTCGTGCATGGTTTGCGGAGTATGGCCGTCTTTTATCCCATGCCTGTGCTACCGCTGGCTGTTTTGTGGCCTGGGAGTGTGAGGATGACAGGGAACTTGCTGCTGTGTGTGGAATAACAGTTTGTCTCTGGACAACAGTGGCCGAGGTTCTTCCATGGCGATCCTGTGAGGAAGCATAACCAGCTGTGTGTGAGCTCGATGAAGAGGCTTCAACACAACCTGAAGATGTAGGTGCTGCTGTAGGTTGGCCTACATCTCCAGTGTGTCTTTGTAACTCAACTACGTGCTTTGTCCGCACATGTTTCCACATATTTGTGGTATTGAGGTGACTGACACTTTTAGCTATTTTTAATTTTTGATTACACAGCTTGCATTTCACATAGCAAATATCATGTGCAAGTGTGTGAAAAAAGGACCACGCAGTGCAAGTCCTGGGAGCGCACGTTTTGACTTTTGGAAGACAACTGCTCCGAACAGGTGCCAAACTGGAGGCTACAGGCAACCGAGTCTGCAGCCTAACTCTCCTCCTGTTTGTACCGTTGGGGCAATGTCTTCCTCTATCTTCCTTCTATCACTAACCATTTCTCTAGGCCTCTCCCAGCTTTCAACCAAAGTACTGGTTCTCACCCACAAAGCTCTCCACAGTGCAGCACCCCTCCTACATCTCCTCCCTCATTTCTATCTATCGGCCTAACCGACTGCTGCGCTCTGCAAACGACTTTCGACTAACCTCTGCACTAATACGTACCTCCCACTCCCGACTCCAAGACTTCTCCTGCTCTACGCCAATCCTCTGGAATGCTGTACCCCAAGAAATTAGGACTATCCACAATTTGCATGGTTTCAGGCGCTCCCTCAAAACACATTTGTTCAGAGCGGCCTATCACATTCACTAATCAAAGTCATTCTATGTATTCTGTGTAAGTGTGTGTGTGTCTCTAGCCCATTCACTATCTCCATCCCTCAGTCCCTTAAGATGGCTGGAACATCATTGTAAATGCACCATTGTATATAAACACCTATACTTTGTATCTCCCCCATCTCATTGTACATTGTAAGCTGTCACGAGCAGGGGCGACTTATTTAGCTTAAATTATTGTATTGTTAACGTTGTTACTTATGACTTGTGTTCTGAAACTGCTAAACTGTAAAGCGCTGCGGAATATGATGGCGCTATATAAATAAATATTATTATTATTCCTCTGAGCTGCTCCCACCACCTTCCTGTTCTTCATGCCATGTTGGGTATTGGACCTCATCATCTCCACTACCCTCTTCCAACACCTGCTGTTGGGTGGTCTGGCCAGCACCATGCTCAACAGAAACTGGCACCTGGGTCTCATCATCATCATCAGATGCGTTCTGCGGTGTGCTGACCATCGGCACTGTCTCACCCGCCTCTTCAGATTCAGAGAGACACAGCTGTTGCGCATCACTGCATACTCCCTCTTCTTCACATTACAGAATGCTGCTTGGCTGGGCCCCTGTTTGCAAGCCAATAGATTCTGAGAACAGAAGCAGACACTCAGCTGGCTCCTGTACAGAACTCTCTGACTGCCTGGGCAATTTGCCAGGCGGTGAAGAGACAGATGGTTGCCCAACAGTGCTGTGGTCCTGAGAGGAGGTGGAAGCAATTGAAGTCGATGCATTGGCTGAGATCCAAACAACAACGGCTTCAATTTGTTCTTCCCGCAGCAGGGGGGTACTCCGAGCTCCTACAAAAGTGCGCATAAAGGAACGCTCACGGCCCGGGGAAAACTGGTGGATGCTGTGTCACTGGGGGCCGCAGCAGCCACAGAATCCCCACGTCCTCTCCCTGAAGAAACTCCACGACCACGTGCCTTACTCCCTGCCTTCTTCATCTTGGTAGATTGATAAAGAAAGTCTGAAAAGTTATAAGGCCTAAGTGTGGTTATTCCGCAGAGACTGCAGTGAACACTGCACACAACTGTTCAGTAGGTGTGAAAGGCCCCTTTGTGTACTTCTATAGTGTTTGCAACCAATCTATTGTATACGGATGGAAGCGCGTCACACTAATAGATTTTATTTATTTGTAATAGAATGGAGCAGCAACAATTAGAGAAAAATTTCAAGGATGTGCCAGTGACACACGCTCAGCAGACTACAACCAGCAGTGGTTGAAGAACTAACTGGAGCGTGATCTGCACTCCAAAAAGGAAAACCTCAGACTACAGTGAACACTGCACACAACTGTTCACTACCCAACGCGTCTCAGCAGGAAGGCAGTCTGTGCGTCAAAACAAAGGCGCAAGCATACATCCACGTACCCTGTTTATAAAGCTATATAAAAAAAATTATGTAGTAGTGACGCACACTTTATTGAGGTACAGTATTACATCGCCATTCACCATCTGTGGCTATGCAGTGTCATCTATATATACCTTATCTATCCGTTGTCATGCTTGCAAGTCGACAGTCAGGCATAAATAGCAATTTTCACTATGCACTATGCACTTTTTAAAGGTTATGTTTGTTAATAAACATGATTATTGCCACATATTATGAGTATTACATGATGGAAATTGTATAATTTTGTATAAACTGTTTAGTGACATTATTCAGCAAATGTAACATTTTAGTAATGTCACAGATAACTTGTAATGCTGATGATGTTTTGAAGTCAGACATTCATTGTCTATACAATAAAAATGGTGTACATACTGTTACTTATCCATCATTAATGGATTCAGATACAGTGCCTACAAGTAGTATTCAACCCCCTGCAGATTTAGCTGGTTGACACATGCGGAATTAACTTGGCATTGTGACATTTGTACTGTAGATCAGCCTGGAAGTGGGAAATGCACTGCAGCAAAAATTTTTGTTTTAATTTTTTTTTTTTTTTTTTAAAAACGTTAAAAGTTAATTCAGAGTGTCATTTATTATTCAACCCCTCAAACCACAAGAATTCTGTTTGGTCCCCCTAAAGTATTAAGAAGTAGTTCAGGCACCAAGAATAATGAGCTTCACATGTGTGGATTAATGATCTCTTTTGCCAGCCTTTTCTGACTATTTAAGACCCTCCCCAAACTTGTGAACAGCACTCATACATGGTCAACATGGGAAAGACAAAGGAGCATTCCAAGGCCATCAGAGACAAGATCGTGGAGGGTCACAAGGCTGGCAAGGGGTACAAAACCCTTTCCAAGGAGTTGGCCCTACCTGTCTCCACTGTTGGGAGCTGCATCCGTAAGTGGAAGGCTTATGGAACTACTGTTAGCCTTCCACGGCCTGGACAGCCTTTGAAAGTTTCCTCCCGTGCCGAGGCCAGGCTTGTCCGAAGAGTCAAGGCTAACCCAAGGACAACAAGGAAGGAGCTCCGGGAAGATCTCATGGCAGTGGGGACATTGGTTTCAGTCAATACCATAAGTAACGTACTCCACCGCAATGGTCTCCGTTCCAGACGAGCCCGTAAGGTACCTTTACTTTCAAAGTGTCATGTCAAGGCTCGTCTACAGTTTGCTCATGATCACTTGGAGGACTCTGAGACAGACTGGTTCAAGGTTCTATGGTCTGATGAGACCAAGATCGAGATCTTTGGTGCCAACCACACACATGACGTTTGGAGACAGGATGGCACTGCATACAACCCCAAGAATACCATCCCTACAGTCAAGCATGGTGGTGGCAGCATCATGCTGTGGGGCTGTTTCTCAGCCAAGGGGCCTGGCCATCTGGTCCGCATCCATGGGAGGATGGATAGCACGGCCTACCTGGAGATTTTGGCCAAGAACCTCCGCTCCTCCATCAAGGATCTTAAGATATGTCGTAATTTCATCTTCCAACAAGACAACGACCCAAAGCACACAGCCAAGAAAACCAAGGCCTGGTTCAAGAGGGAAAAAGTCAAGGTGTTGGAGTGGCCTAGTCAGTCTCCTGACCTTAACCCAATTGAAAACTTGTGGAAGGAGCTCAAGATTAAAGTCCACATGAGACACCCAAAGAACCTAGATAACTTGGAGAAGATCTGCATGGAGGAGTGGGCCAAGATAACTCCACAGACCTGTGCCGGCCTGATCAGGTCTTATAAAAGACGATTATTAGCTGTAATTGCAAACAAGGGTTATTCCACGAAATATTAAACATAGGGGTTGTATAATAATTGACCAATTCCAACTTTCATGTTTAAAATTTATTAAATTCAACTGAGCAACATAACTTTTGTTTTGTAAATTTATGCTTTTGTTAATAAATCCTATCTCGTTTGCAGTTTGAAGGCTCTAACTTATTTGCTCTTATCAAACAGAAATTGCAGGGTTGATATACTTGAAGGCACGTATGTACTTGTATCTTTATGTACAAACCGTATAGCAGATTCCTAACTAATTTATTTTGTGGTTTGCATTGCTGTTCAACATGTTAATGTATGTGTTTATGTTGTCAATTCTTTATTTATCTAGATATTAGTTTAAATGAATCATCATTCTTATGGTAGTAAAGGTTATCTTTCTCTTGTTTGAAATATGACATTTAAAATTGACAGGTAACAAGGAAATTACTTGATCTAGTATTAAACATCCCCTTGACCCTGGCTCCAACACCGCCAGTTGTTGCTCGGAAGTGCTGTTAGCACAGTCAACACTTGCTCCTGTGTTACTGGGGTTCAGTAACGTCAGCTGGTCCTCGGTTGTGCCATTGGCTCTTTCCTTCTGCTGCCCGGTTCCGCACAGTCGCTGGCCTTACTTGCATTCCGACGTACCGGTTCCAGTACGCATGGTTCTCCGCAGTGCCTTTGGCTAGGTGCCTCCATCTCGGTATCCGAGTTCCAGCAACGTCTGCTGGTCTTGGTAGTGCTTTGGAGCACAGTACTCCTGCTTAGTAACCGTGTCCCAGTAACGTCAGCTGGTCCTCGGTTGTGCCATTGGCTCTTTTCCTTCTGCTGCCCCTCCGGGTTCCAGTACCGTCAACTGGTTCTCCGCAGTGCCTTTGGTCTAGGTGCCTCCATCTCGGTATCCGAGTTCCAGCAACGTCTGCTGGTCCTTGGTAGTGCTTTGGAGCACAGGTACCTCCTGCTTAGTAACCGTGTCCCAGTAACATCAGCTGGTACAAGATTGTGCTACAAATACAAGATACGGAACAAGAGACACAAGAACAATAAGCAGAAGATCTAAAAGCAGAAGAACATGAAGTATAAGACCAAAATGAAGAGCAAAATATATGCTCTAAATTCTAAGCAGAAGAAGACTAAGCAGTGTATGGGGGTGAGTCCGTTCCTCCTCGTGGTGCCCCTGGAAAATGCCTGCTGCTGCAGGCTAAACTGAACACGGACAAATACTGTTGTAATTTAAATCTTTTGTGACAGCAAGAATGGAAGGATGAAAAATTCATACTTTGACAGATTACAAGTACAGGATTCTCTGTCACAAATAAGAATATGATGAAGAAGATGAAGCAGAATATGAATAAGAATAATAGTTTAATAAGAAGAATATGAGTAATGTTAACAAAGATGAATAGCAAGAAGTTTAAGAAGAAGATAAAGAAGGTGAAGATGAAGAATAATTTGATGAAAAAGATGATGCTGCAGAAGATTATGAAGGAGAAAGTGTGTGAAAAGTTAAAAAGGTGAAGATGAAGAGCATGGAAGTTGTGTAATATACATATTTGCCAAAATATAAAAAACGTTAACATTGTCAATTTCTTCGTCAATCCGAACATCTTTAAAAAAAAAAATATTTATGCTATTCCATTTGATTGGGTTAAACATCTATGCCTTTAATGTCTCCTCAACCTTCCCCAATACATTCTACATTACTCTTTCTTGTTTTCCTTCATGTACAATTAACCAACAAGGCAAGAATGGGTTTTTTTTAATTTCGATATTTTGTTCCCATAGACTTACATGGGACTTCCGGTATCGGTATCGGGTATCGCCGATATTTTAGTGATATCGGCGATACCATTCCGATTCCGATACTTTAGGATATCGGAAAGTATCGCTCAACTCTACTGTTGACTCATGTTCAGTCTGTGATCTATTAGTATACCCAAGTCTTTTTCACATGTGCTGTTGCTTAGTCCTATTCCTCCATTCTGTATATGTTTTTTTAATTTTTATTTGCCCAGATGTATTACTTTGCATTTTTTAATGTTAAAAACCATTCTGTTAGTTGCTGCCCACTGCTCCAGTTTATGTATATCTTTTTGAATCCTCTCTCTCTTCTCTAGTATTAGCTATCACTCCTAGCTTTGTATCATCAGCAAATTTAATCAGTTTACCCTCAATTCCATCATCTAAATCATTGATAAAGATGTTGAACAATACAGGGCCCAGGACAGAGCCCTGTGGTACCCCACTTAAGACATTCTTCCAAAAGGATGTGCAGCCATTTACGACCACTCTTTGGGTCCGATCACTAAACCAGTTATGAATCCACCTAACTGTTGCCTTGTCCATTCCATACTTAGTCATTTTTTCAATAAGGATTGTGTGAGATACTTTGTCATATGCTTTGCTGAAGTCAAGATATAATATATCAAAAGTATTTCCCTGAACCACCCAGTCAGTGATTCTGTCATAGAAAGAAATTAAGTTAGTCTGACATGACTTATTAGTTACAAACCAATGCTGACTCTGGTTAATCACTTCATTCTTATCCAAGTACTTACATATATGTTGTTTAATAATTTGTTGGAAGATCTTTCCTGGTATAAAAGTCAGACTCACCAGCCTATAGTTCCCTGGGTCCACATTCTTCCCCTTTTTGAAGACAGGAACAACATTTGCTCTTCTCCAGTCTTCTGGGACTACTCCAGTTATCCATGAATTTTCAAAGATTATGGAGAGTGGTTCAAAAATGTGTTCTGCTACCTCCTTCAGTACTCTGGGGTGTAATTCATCTGGACCTGGAGACTTGAATTCATTTAGGTTAGCTAAGTGTTTCCTCACTATTTTTCTGTTTATAGATATCCTGCATTCTTCTATTCCCTTAATAGGACAGTGAAGATCACTTGATGTTACATTTCCTTTCTGAGAGAAAACAGATGCAAAATAGGAATTTGAAAGTTCGTCCTTCTCAACATCCTGTCTTATCATTTCATAATTCTTATCCTGTAAAAATCCTATAGCATCTTTGACTTTTCTTTTACTTTTGACTTATCCACAAAATTTTTTTTATTGCTTTTGACGTCTCTTGCAAGCCTTAATTCATTGTCAGCTTTAGCTAATCAGATTTATGCCCTGCAGGTTTTGCAGACAGCATTATATTGTTCTTTAGATATGCCTCCCTCTTTACATTTGATTATCATTTCTTTCTTCCTTTTTAGCATGTGTTTAAGTTCTGTGTACATTCATCCTGGTTTCCTTAAATGCTTCCTATTCTTCCCTCTTTTCGGAATTGTCAACGATTGTGCTTTGAGAATCTCATTTTTAAAGATTTCCCATCCTTCCTGGACATTTTTGTCCTTAAGGATATCCAGCCATTGGATCCCTCCAATTCTCTTTCTGAGTCCCTTAAAATCTGCCTTTCTAAAATCTAACCTTGACGTCTGAGTCTTCACAGGTCTTCCTCCTCTACTTGTCCAAAATGATAAAATAGCATGATCGCTACCTTTAAGGTCCCAGCCACTCTTACCTCCTCAACCATTTCCTCCCTGTTTATAAGGATTAGATCCAAGGTAGCAGATCCCCTTGTTTTCTCCCCTACCTTTTGGATGATAAAGTTGTCAGCAAGAGAGGATAAGAATTTACTTGACCTGTTAGTTTTGCCTGAGAGAGATTACCAACAAATGTCTGGATAATTGAAATCTCTCATGACAACTGTCATATTTTTTGGAGAACTTAGCCATTTGATGCATAAAGAGTTCATCCATATCTTCAGCTTGCACAGGCGGCCTGTAGTAAATGCCTACAATGGGGTCCTTTGCATTGTTCTGTCCTTGTATTCTTACCCAAACAGTTTCCACAGAACTCCCAGTCTCTGAAGCTTCTATCTCTGTGCAGTAGATGTTTTTCTAACATACAATGCGACACCTCCTCCTCGTTTATCAAGTCTGTTTCTTGCAAATAAGTTGTGTCCTTCTAGCCTTGTATTCCAATCATGTGTATAGTTCCACCTAGTTTCAGTGATTCCAATGACATCATATTTATTTTCCTGCGTTAGTAGTTCCAGTTCTCCTTGTTTATTACCCATGCTTTGTGCATTCGTAGAAAAGCATTTTAGTTTGTGATTTTTTTCTCTTTCTCCAATATTTTTATTATTTAGAATTTTTGTCTTTGCTCTTCCTTTCCACTTCTAATAGCAGAATTCTTAATAGTATTTGTCAGGTGTATGGCTTTTTCTGGCCTTTTGCTTCCCTTCCCACATAGTTATATTATAAAGCTCTCCTGATGAGTGTAGCAAGGCGACTTCCAAATACATGTTTTCCAGTCTTCGTAAGGTGCACCCCATCTTTAGCCAGTTGTTCACCTGCAGAATCTTATTCCACCTCCTTGTTCCATGGCCTCCACTAGGAGGATGGAAGAGAACACCACCTGCGCTCCCAGTTCTTTCACTTTCTTACCTAAGTTTTCAAAGTCACTGCAGATGGTTTCCAGGTTGTTTCTCGCCGTGACATTTGTCCCACATTCATTAGCAGGAATTTGTAGTCATCTGTAGGTCTGAAGAGTCCTGTTATCCTGTCAGACACATCTTTAATTTTTGCACCTGGAAGGCAGCACATTTCTCTTGAGGTTATATCTGGTATGCAGATAGCGGCCTCTGTTCCTCTCAACAGGGAA
>JARQOD010000694.1:86882-129677 GCA_033576555.1 Oophaga sylvatica
GAAATGCCTGCACTGAGCATGTCCGTGACATGGCGAAACATGATTGGTGGCTAATGTCAGCTGATCCTCTGACCTGGCATTGGTCGCGGATGACGTCATCGGTGATGCGATTGATGAGATGGCAGGGGGCGGAGCTTAACCCTTAAATAGCTCAGATCATACTATTTTACGCAGTGCTCTTGTGTGGACGTACCAGAATCTGGGCTCCACGTGCTCTCTAGCTTTCCCTCCAGGACCTGCCGATGCCAGAGTACGCTCGGCTAATTAGCACAGGTCCTTCAGGCAGGTTTAGCTTATGCCAGGCAGGTAGCTAAGGTGGCAGTCTTGCTACGAATATAGGGTAGCTATACACCCTGAGCAGACTGCGGGGCGCGTAACCTGGGCATCACTTGACAAGCTGAACAGAGAGTTTCTCAGTCCGGTCTCACGCCGGCTGGGAGCACGTACGCCTGGCTTTAGTCGCACGCACTTCCTAGCGGCTGGCATGTAGCTTCTGTGCAGTCAACAGGGCTACGTCTATACCGGCTTGCAGCACATAGTGCAAACCTAATATCTGGCAAGTGGCTGCTGTGCCATCAACAGGGATTCACCTACGCCAGTCGATAGCACATCTCCCGTGACGATAAACGGAGATAGTGCCAATGCTACATCT
This sequence comes from Oophaga sylvatica, assembly GCA_033576555.1. Taxonomy (NCBI): domain Eukaryota; kingdom Metazoa; phylum Chordata; class Amphibia; order Anura; family Dendrobatidae; genus Oophaga; species Oophaga sylvatica. The sequence continues at coordinate 87,535 of JARQOD010000694.1, forward strand.
CCCATAGTGTGAAGTAACACAGGCGAGATCTAATGTTAGTTTTCTGTTGCCAGTTTGACCCTCATACTCTAGGGGGAATATTTTTTTTTCTTTATTTGGGAATTTTTTTTACACATGTGATTATTTTTTTAACTTTTTTACTTAGTCCCAGGGTGGGACATCACTGTATAAGGTCAGATCGCTGATCTGACACTGTGCACAGCACTCTGTCAGATCGGCGATGTGACAGGCACTGCTGCAGGCTTTCCCAGCGTCTGCTCTCAGCGGGCACTGAGGAAGCCGCCTCCCTGCAAGATCCCGAAGGACCCCGCGGTCATCTTGGTTCTGGGGTCCGGCAGGGAGGAAGCCTCAGAACAGCGCGTCACATCACGCTGTTCTGAGGGTCTCAGGGAAGCACGCAGGGAGCCCCCTCCCTGCGCGATGCTTCCCTGTGCCCCCGGGACACTGCGATCATGTTTGATCGCAATGTGCCAGGGGTTAATGTTCCGGGAGCGGTCCGTGACTGCTCCTGGCACAAAGTGCCAGGTGTCAGCTGTGATAATCAGCTGACACCCGGCCACGATCAGCCGCGCTCCCCCCGGGAGCGCGGCCGATTGCATTTGACGTACTATCCCATCCATGGTCATACGGGCCCAGGTACCATGGACGGGATAGTACGTCTGATGGCAGAAAGGGGTTAAGGGGTTCACTAAAGGGGTTAACTAGTGGGACAGTTTTATAGGGCGGGTTGATACGGACGAGGCGATACTAAAAATGTGTACTTTTATTGTTTTTTTTTTTTTTATTTACACAAAGAAATGAATTTATTGGGGAATATTTGTTTTTCTTTATTTAGAAATTTTTTTTTACTATGTTAATTTTTATTTTTTTACTTTTTTACTTTGTCCCAGGATGGGACATCACTGTATAGTTTCACATCGCTGATCTGACAGTTTACACAGTACTCTGTCGGATCAGCAATCTGACAGGCAGTGCAGGAGACTTGCCGGCGCTTGCTCTCAGCAGGCACTGACAAGCCACCTCCCTGCGGGACCCAGAAGGACCCCGTGGCCATCTTGGATCCAGAGGCCTGTTCTGAGGGTCTCAGGGAAGCATGCAAGGAGCCCCTCTACCTGCACGATGCTTCCCTATACAGCCGAAACGCTGCGATCATGTTTGATCGCAGTGTGCCCGGGGTTAAAGTGTCGGGAGCAGGGGTTAAAGTGAGGGAGCGCAGCTGATCACGTATGACGCACTATTCCGTCCATGGGAATTAAGTCCCAGGTCTCATGGACGGAATAGTACGTCAGCTGGCAGAAAGGGGTTAAAGGGACAGTCAGGTCATGCACGGTGAGTGGCCAGAACTTTCAATTGTAAATAGATAGCACTTCTTAAAAGCCCTTTATGGGTTTTACACAAAACCTTTAGAGTGTGAAAATGGCACTTTATCTTTTGCAATTGAGCAAAGAACAAAAACCATTTGGCCTGGCCTAAGAGTGGTCCAACGAGTTGGCCAGCTATGCCTTGTAGCCAGGCCCAGGGCCTACATTGGTGGTTTGAGACGGGTCCCCCATATTGCACTTAGGAAAAGAAGAAGAATACCCCAGTTTGGGATTTTACTGAACTCTGTTGCACTTGAAAAGAAAAGTTTTATTGATAGTAAAGTCATACTTCATGTTCAGATAGTTTCTATATATAGAGGAGAGCTATATTTCATATTTTAGATAGTTTTTATTGATGTAAAGGTATATTTCGTATTTACAGAAAGTTGGTAATTATATTAAAGTAATATTTATATAGTGGTTATATGCATCGTTTAATTGAAAGTGCATCCCATAATTTGAAAGAGTTATATATTTAATTGATTTGAACTGTTCTAATGCATTACAGAAAAATAATTGCATGTTGTAACATCTGTTTGCTCTGTTCCAGCCCAAGGACATGCTATGTTTAACGGGGGGGAATGTGGCGCCCCTGAGGTCCAGTCGCCACAGAGGTACTGCACCTCAGTCGGAGGTTTGGTGCTCCACTCTCGGGTAAGCAGGGGACATCACCCAGAACCCACACAAGTACATCCAACACCAGACCTCTCAGGGCCCGTGAGGTGCTTAGCAGAGGGTTTGGGTGGAGAAATAAGAAGGGGAGGAGCATAGTGAGTGGTCTGAGAGACCACTGGCAGTGTGTGACAGTTGGAGCTCAGGAGAGGAGCTGAGAGGAGCTGTGGAGAAGTTGGTTGGAGGAAGCAGTTGGTGCTGGGGACTTGAGCAGAGAGGAGCTTGTCCCTGGACAAGAGGACAGTAGAGAGAGAAGACAGAGAGAAAGAAGCTTCAGTGAGAGAGAGGAAGAAGGGGTCCTAGGGGCACGGGTAGTGATGAATCCACCCGTGGGGCCCAAATCCATGCTGACCATAGTCGGGTGGAGGGACCAGGTCGCATAAAGGGGACAGTCTAGTGGAGAAAAAAAAATGGACACAGTCTAGTGGAGAAACTGAGGACTCAGCTAGCTAACTGGAGGCTGCAGTATCTTTATGTGCTACAGCCACATGTGCACACATTCGCTGAAAAGGCAGCCAGATAGGACCAAGGGGACCTAGAGCACTTTGGCCGATAAGATCCGAGGCTGCTGGCTTGGGACACGGTGTACCCCAATTTACCTGAGAGCTGTCTGGACCACCGACCCGAGGACACAGCACCCCCGGATGGGGATTGTAACTTTGCAACTGGAAGAACTGTGAGTAAAAGTGTGAAGACTGCACTCTGCTTTGTCCTCGGATTTATTTACTGCATCACCTGCCTTGCACTGCAACCAGAATCAACATTTCTTACACATACAGCTGCCCTGGGGCCTAGCTTTACCTGTGGAGAGCTGTAACAACTCTGCTGCATCACCAACAGCCCCAGTAGACTCTGAAGCAGCGTCGGCTAATACCTTTATTGCCGAATATCACAGGTGGTGTCACGAACTAATCCCCTAAAAACTATCCCTTTTTTCTTTTATTTTTCATTTTTATTGGATGCCAAGGGCCACAGACTGGGTCACTGCTGCCGTGAAACTTCCCCTTTAAGAACCGCCGGCCCAGTGCCGAGTACCCCACATCCCTTGGGGCGCTCCATTTGTCTCTTATATTGCAGATCATTAAAAAGATGTATTGGTGGTCATTCATTTTTTACTTTAGTTTCACAGAAACATTAAAAAGAAGACACAGTTGGAACATGGATGAAAATATCCTGAATTTTCTGGATGAAATTCAGAAAATTTTTCTAATGCTCATTTGCAGCTGCAAATTCACAAACTTTTTCTAATGCTCATTTGCAGCTTTCCTGCAAGATGAGGCTACATTTATACATTATTTTGTTACCATCTGAGAGAAATGGACTGTTTTTTTTTCACAGGTTTCATTCTAGTTGCATCCCAGTTGTTTTAGTTTTTTCTTCATCCATATTTTTCTTCACTCAAGCAGATAGACTGTCTGGATTTGTTTAATCCAGGGGTGGGAAACCTCATGCCCCAGGGCCATTTACAGCCCTCGATGACCTTTTATCAGATTCTCAGGAACCATAGCGCTTTGGCACACACACGCAGTGTTCACTACTGAACACTGAAGGGCATGCAACGAAAGATTACATCCTGGCATCAGTGCCAGAGTCAGGATGTACTTTGTAGGTGGAGTTTGTATGGCCCCCGAAGGATGGTATAAATATCCAAATGGCCCTTGGCAGAAAAAAGATTCCCCACCCCTGGTTTAATCCATTGACTCTTAACAGTATATCAATTAAAAAAAGATGAAACTCAAATGGAACTCTGAAGGTACAAAGTATGTCTTCCTAGTTTCATCTGTGCTTCACGGATCCCCATAAACTTTAATGGCTGCCATGTCTGATCCACAAAATCTGATGAGAATTGGACATGCTTTGAGCCTCATGGAATCGGAGACTTGGACCCATTTTTTAAACTGACATGTGTGTGGCTGAATGAAAATCTGTGGGTCACTGTGCTGCACGAGATGGATGTATGAACCTGGTGAATCTATTGTTTGGCATTATTGCTATTTGAACTTACTATTAAAAGGTTTGCTACAAGAATGGACTTTTCATTAGTTATCGATCTGTGCTTATAAGCATCTTACATCATTTCTGCCATGAATACATTTAATTTATCTGCATAGCCCATTTAAAGGGATACCTGATGGCTGATGCATGCTGCCTGAACCATGGGCAGCATGTATCAGACAGACACTAGCTGCATGATTTCAGCAAAGTATGTTTATCTCTGATTAGCTGTAGCATTTCAGAGACGAAGCCGCACCAGAGATTATTTGATACGGCAGGTCACTATTGGCTTCTACTCGCCCTCTACCCTTTAGTGGCAAGTATCTTCCTGATAGCTAGAGAGCTGTAAGTCCAGGGGAATGGGTGGGGAGAAACTTCCGGGGACTTGTAAGGTATCTTTTCTCTGAAACACTACAGCGCTTCAGAGTTGAACATACCTGGCTGAAATCATACAGCCAATATCTCATACATGCTGCCCATGGATCGAGTACTACTGTATGTATCAGCTGGTACATTCCCTTTTTATACATTTTATATAAATATAATAGGAGTCTTTGTTAATATGCTCTGATGTAGAAGAAACAGCTATTTAAAAATAATGTTTTATATTGCTATCTGTTGCATATACCAAAGTAACACTTTTGGCAAGCTGTCATATGTACAGCCTTGTACATATTGCTTTATCGAAATAAACTGCAAAGTGATACTCAGTGACAGGCAATATGTTTCAGAAGAAATGTTACCTGTTGTCATGTGCTTCTAACAGATGGAACAGTGTGAATATAGCTCAGAGCTGCATGATATCGACATAGGGGCATGCTGCCAGCTTTGGTAGTTGAAGCCATGAGTACAGCAGTCACGATACATCTTTTTTTTCAAGTTACAAATATCATCCAATTTTATTTACAATATTTAGATAGTCATTATGGATAGACCATCAATTTGGTATTTGTAGAAAAGCCTATTGAAACTTATTTTTCGCTTGTTTATTTCAAATGTTTTAAGTGACATAAACCAATTTTCTTTTTTGTCTACAATCTTTTATTATTTCTTCAGACTATAACTACCTTTGATAAGCTCTTTGGAGTTTGAAATTCCCTTTTCAGGTTACATTAACCCCTTAAAGACCAAACCATTTTGTAGGTTAAAGACCAGGCCAATTTTTACAATTCTGACCACTGTCTCTTTATGAGGTTATAACTCTGGAACGCTTCAACGGATCTTGGCGATTCTGAGATTGTTTTCTCGAGACATACTGTACTTCATGATAGTGGTAAAATTTCTTCAATATAACTTGCGTTTATTTATGAAAAAAACGCAAATATGGCAAAAAAATTTAAAATTTTGCAATTTTCAAACTTTGAATTTTTATTCCCTTAAAACAGAGAAATATATCACACAAAATAGTTAAGAAATAACATTTCCCACAAGTCTACTTTACATCAGCACAATTTTGGAACCAAAATTTTTTTTTGTTAGGAAGTTATAAGTGTTAAAAGTTGACCAGCAATTTCTCATTTTTCCAACAAAATTTACAAAACCATTTTTTTTAGGGACCACCTCACATTTGAAGTGAATTTGAGGGGTCAATATGACAGAAAATACCCAAAAGTGACACCATTCTAAAAACTGCACCCCTCAACGTGTTCAAAGCCACATTCAAGAAGTTTATTAACCCTTTAGGTACTTCACAAGAATTGAAGCAATGTGGAAGGAAAAAATTAACATTTAACTTTTTTTCCCAAAATTTTTCTTTCGACACAATTTTTTAACATTTTGTCAAGGGTATCAGTAGAAAATGAACCACAATATTTGTTGTACAATTTCTCCTGAGTACAGCGATACCCCATGTGTGGGGTAAACCACTATTTGGCCGCAAGGCAGAGCTCGGAAGGGAAGCAGCGCCATTTGACTTTTTTGGCTGGAATTGAGATTGGACGCCATGTCGCATTTGGAGAGTCCCTGTGTGCCTAAACAGTGGAAACCCCCCACAAGTGACCCCATTTTGGAAACTAGACCCCCCAAGTAACTTATCTAAATGTGTAGTGAGAGCTTTTAAACCCCCAAGGGCTTCACAGAAGGTTATAACGTAGAGCCGTAAAATTAAAAAATCATATTTTTTCCACAAAAATGATCTTTTCATCCCAATTTTTATTTTCCAAAGGATAAAAGGACCCCAAAAGTTATTGTGCAATTAGTCCTGAGTACGCTGATACCCTATATGTGGGGGTAAACCACTATTTGGGTGCATGGCAGAGCTCGGAAGGGAAGCAGCGCCATTCGACTTTTCTGGCTGGAATTGAGATTGGACGTCATGTCGCATTTGGAGAGCCCCTGTGTGCCTAAACAGTGGAAACCCCCACAAGTAACCCCATTTTGGAAACTAGACCCCCCAAGGAACTTATCTAGATGTGTAGTGAGAGCTTTGAACCCCCAAGGGCTTCACAGAAGGTTATAACGTAGAGCCGTAAAATTAAAAAATCATATTTTTTCCACAAAAATGATCTTTTCATCCCAATTTTTACTTTCCAAAGGATAAAAGGACCCCAAAAGTTATTGTGCAATTAGTCCTGAGTACGCTGATACCCCATATGTGGGGGTAAACCACTATTTGGGTGCATGGCAGAGCTCGGAAGGGAAGCAGCGCCATTTGACTTTTTTGGCTGGAATTGAGATTGGACGCCATGTCGTATTTGGAGAGCCCCTGTGTGCCTAAACAGTGGAAACCCCCCACAAGTAACCCCATTTTGGAAACTAGACCCCCCAAGGAACTTATCTAGATGTGTGGTGAGAGCTTTGAACCCCCAAGGGCTTCACAGAAGGTTATAACGTAGAGCTGTAAAATAAAAAAATCATATCTTTTCCACTAAAATGATCTTTCCACCCCCAATTTTTATTTTCCAAAGGGTAAAAGGACCCCAAAAGTTATTGTGCAATTTTTCCTGAGTACGCTTATACCCCATATGTGGGGGTAAACCACTATTTGGGCGCATGGCAGAGCTTGGAAGGGAAGCAGCGCCATTTGACTTTTTTGGCTGGAATTGAGATTGGACGCCATGTCGCATTTGGAGAGTCCCTGTGTGCCTAAACAGTGGAAACCCCCCACAAGTGACCCCATTTTGGAAACTAGACCCCCAAGGAACTTATCTAGATGTGTGGTGAAAGCTTTGAACCCCCAAGGGCTTCACAGAAGGTCATAACGTAGAGCAGTAAAATAAAAAAATCATATCTTTTCCACAAAAATGATCTTTCCACCCCAATTGTTATTTTCCAAAGGGTAACAGGACCCCAAAAGTTATTGTGCAATTTGTCCTGAGTACGCTGATACCCCATATGTGGGGGTAAACCACTATTTTGACGCTTGGCAGAGCTGGAAAGGGAAGGAGCGCCTTTTTCAAATGCAGATTTTGATGGAATGGTCTGCGGGTGTCATGTCACGTTTGGAAAGCCCCTGATGTGCCTAAACAGTAGAAACCCCCCACAAGTGACTCCATTTTGGAAACTAGACCCCCCAAGGAACTTATCTAGATGTGTGGTGAGCACTTTGAACCCCCAAGTGCTACACAGAAGTTTATAACGTAGAGCCGTGAAAATAAAAATATCATATTTTTTTCCACAAAAGTAATCTTTTTGCCCCCAAATTTTTATTTTTATAAGGGTAACAGGAGAAATAGGACCCCAAAAGCTATTGTGCAATTTGTCCTGAGTATGCTGATATCCCATATGTGGGGGGGAACCACTATTTTGACGCATGGCAGAGCTCGGAAGGGAAGGAGCACCGTTTTTAAATGCAGACTTTGATGAATGGTCTGCGGGTGTCATGTCACGTTTGGAAAGCCCCTGATGTGCCTAAACAGTAGAAACCCCCCACAAGTGACTCCATTTTGGAAACTAGACCCCCCCCAAGGAACTTATCTAGATGTGTGGTGAGCACTTTGAACCCCCAAGTGCTTCACAGAAGTTTATAACGTAGAGCCGTGAAAATAAAAATATCATATTTTTTTCCACAAAAATAATCTTTTTGCCCCAAATTTTTATTTTTCTAAGGGTAACAGGAGAAATAGGGCCCCAAAAGCTATTGTGCATTTTGTCCTGAGTACGCTGATACCCCATATGTGGGGGGGAACCACTGTGATCGCCTTACTGCGATCTTTGGGAGGCACAATGAACAAATCCACAAAAGGTGAAGAATTGGTTTTCTTTTTTGCGCCGTTCCTCGTGCGGTATTAGTGATTAGGCGACTTTATTCCTCAGATCGGTGCGATTACAGCGATACCAGATTTATACTCTTTTTTCATGTTTAGCTTCTGTCACACACTAAAAGATGCTTTTTTTTGGAATAATTTTTTGTAAGAAATTTTTGCATCGCCGTATTTTGAGAGCTATAATTTTTCCATATTTCGGCCGACAGAGTTATCTATGGGCTTATTTTTTGCGGGACGAGCTGACATTTTTATTGGTACCATATTCAGGCACATAACGTTTTTTGATCGTTTCCTATTCCGATTTTTGTGGAATCAGAATGAACAAAAACCAGCAATTCAGGAATTGTTTTTTTTTTATTTTTTTTTCCTCCATTCATTGTGTGGTAAAATTGATAAAGCAGCTTTATTCTTCGGGTCACTATGGTTACGGCGATTCCTCATTTATATATTTTTTTTATGTTTTGGCGTTTTTTACACAATAAAAAATTTTATAGAAAAATAATTATTTTTGCATCAGTTTATTCCGCGAGCTATAACTTTTTTATTTTTTCGCTGATGATGCTGTATAGCGGCTTGTTTTTTGCGGGACAAGATGAAGTTTTCAGCGGTACCATGATTATTTATATCTGACTTTTTGATCGCGTGTTATTGCACTTTTTCCAAGCAGTATAATGATACCGCTTGGAAAAAGTATAATTTACTACTTTTTTGTGTTTTTTTTTTACAGCTTTCACTGAAGGGTTAACTAGGGTTACGCTTTTATAGATGTGATTTTTACGGACGTGGCGATACCTAACATGTGTATGTTTTTTGTTTTTTATTTTTTTTATTACATAAAAATGTGTATTTTTTAGGGGATTTTTTTTAAATTATTTTTTAATATTTTTTTTACAATTTTTTTTAAAAAAATGATTTTTGTTAACTTGTCCCTTTATGGGACTTTCACTTTTTTTACTTTTTATTGCAGTTACAATGCATTGCAATGCTCTGGCATTGCAATGCATTGTACCTATGGGGAAAGCTGCTGTGACATGATCACAGCAGCTTCCCGTAGCTAGATGACCCGGAGGTTGTCATGACAACCCCCGGGTCATCAAGGCAGAGATCAGGCCCTGCAAATACATTGCGGTGGCGCTGATCTGAGGCAGAGGGAGCTCCCGACCCTCTGCCTCCCCCCCTGAGCTCTGCGATCGCGCTGGATCGCAGCAGTCAGGGGGTTAACAGCCAGGGGCGGTGGGGGCTCCGCTCCTGGCTGTCAGTGCAGGAAGCCTGGCCACTGCAGCGCCGGCTCCTGCACTTATCGCGCTGGGGAAGCTGAAATTTCAGCTTCTCCTGCAAGATCGCTGCTGTGTTTGGTCAGTCAGATTGACTGACCAATCACAGCGCTGTGGGTGCGGGGACCGACGGCAAAGGTCCCCGCACCGCTTGCCGTGCCTGTCAGCTGTCTGTGACAGCTGTCGGCACTGATCTACCACTGCGTGTTTACACGCAGTGGTAGATCAAAGCCATGACGTGCAGAGTCCGTCCTGGTGCCGGAACTGGCACCTTGCCATGATGGACTCTGCACGTCAGTGGACATTAAGGGGTTAAAGGTAACTGCTTGGTGTTTGTCTAAAGTTGAAACTTTGAAGAATTCTTAAATTAAGCAGGACATTTTTGGTAAAGGTCTTTGGTGCACATTGAATTCTAAACAACGTGAAATCAATTGTAAAATTGCAATGACCTTGATATGACCATGACTCGCAAAAACACAGGTGAGATACAGTTAGGTCCATAAATATTTGGACAGAGACAACATTTATCTAATTTTGGTTCTAGACATTACCACAATGAATTTGAAACAAAACAAATCAGATGCAGTTGAAGTTCAGACTTTCAGCTTTCATTTGAGGGTATCCACATTAAAATTGGATGAAGGGTTTAGGAGTTTCAGCTCCTTAACATGTGCCACCCTGTTTTTAAAGGGACCAAAAGTAATTGGACAAATGACTCCAAGGCTATTTCATGGACAGGTGTGGGCAATCCCTTTGTTATGTCATTCTCAATTAAGCAGATGAAAGGGCCGGAGTTGATTTGAGGTGTGGTGTTTGCATTTGGAAGGTTTTGCTGTGAAGGAAACATGTGGTCACAGGAGCTCTCCATGCAGGTGAAACAAGCCATCCTTAAGCTGCAAGAACAGAAAAAAACCCATCCAAGAAATTGCTACAACATTAGAAGTGGCAAAATCTACAATTTGGTACATCCTGAGAAAGAAAGAAAGCACTGGTGAACTCATCAATCCAAAAAGACCTGGGAGCCCACGGAAGACAACAGTGGTGGATGATCGCCGCATACTTTCTTTGGTGAAGAAGAACCCGTTCACAACATCAACTGAAGTCCAGAACACTCTCAGTGAAGTAGGTGTATCTGTCTCTAAGTCAACAGTAAAGAGAAGACTCCATGAAAGTAAATACAAAGGGTTCACATCTAGATGCAAACCATTCATCAATTCCAAAAATAGACAGGCCAGAGTTAAATTTGCTGAAAAACACCTCCAGAAGCCAGCTCAGCTCTGGAAAAGTATTCTATGGACAAATGAGACAAAGATCAACCTGTACCAGAATGATGGGAAGCCAAAAGTTTGGAGAAGAAAGGGAACGGCACATGATCCAAGCACACCACATCCTCTGTAAAACATGGTGGAGGCAACGTGATGGCATGGCCATGCATGGCTTTCAATGGCACTGGGTCACTTCTGTTTATTGATGACATAACAGCAGACAAGAGTAGCCGGATGAATTCTGAAGTGTACCGGGATATACTTTCAGCCCAGATTCAGCCAAATGCTGCAAACTTGATTGGACGGCGCTTCATAGTACAGATGGATAATGACCCCAAGCATACAGCCAAAGCTACACAGGAGTTCATGAGTGCAAAAAAGTGGAACATTCTTCAATGGCCAAGTCAATCACCAGATCTTAACCCAATTGAGCATGCATTTCACTTGCTCAAATCCAGACTTAAGAGGGAAAGACCCACAAACAAGCAAGACCTGAAGGCTGCGGCTGTAAAGGCCTGGCAAAGCATTAAGAAGGAGGAAACCCAGCGTTTGGTGATGTCCAAGGGTTCCAGACTTAAGGCAGTGATTGCCTCCAAAGGATTCGCCACAAAATTTTGAAAATAAAAATATTTTGTTTGGGTTATGTTTATTTGTCCAATTACTTTTGACCTCCTAAAATGTGGAGTGTTTGTAAAGAAATGTGTACAATTCCTACATTTTCTAACACATATTTTTGTTCAACCCTTCAAATTAAACGTTACAATCTGCACTTGAATTCTGTTGTAGAGGTTTCATTTCAAATCCAATGTGGTGGCATGCAGAGCCCAACTCGCGAAAATTGTGTTACTGTCCAAATATTTCTGGCCCTGACTGTACTGTAGGAAAATGCCGAGAGAATAGTTGATAGGAGCAGAGTGTTAACTGAAACAACCATTCTACCCATAGATTATCTGCTTACTCTGACCACTGAGAAAATTGGTAAGCAATACCACTGGACACTCTAAAAATTGTGAAACACTGAAATATGTCTAATTTTTCTTTCATTAAGGAAATTTCCCCTTACGAAATAGAACCAGATTCAACGATCTAAACTTTTATGGACTAAGCAAACCTGTCACCATGAAAATGCTATCCATTTTACAGCCACCATTTTATATAGCAGGGAGACACAATGATATTAACCCTTCATGACCTTGCCATTTTTTGCAATTCTGACCAGTGTCCCTTTATGAGGTAATAACTCAGGAACGCTTCAACGGATCCTAGCGATTCTGGGATTGTTTTTTCGTGACATATTGGGCTTCATGTTAGTGGTAAATTTAGGTCGATAATTTTTGCGTTTATTTGTGAAAAAAATGGAAATTTGGCTAAAATTTTGAAAATTTTGCAATTTTCAAATTTTGAATTTTTATTCTGTTAAACCAGAGAGATATGTGACACAAAATAGTTAATAAATAACATTTCCCACATGTCTACTTTACATCAGCACAATTTTAGAAACAAAATTTTTTTTTGTTAGGAAGTTATAAGGGTTAAAATTTGACCAGCGATTTCTCATTTTTACAGCAAAATTTACAAAACCATTTTTTTCAGGACCACCTCACAGTTGAAGTCACTTTGAGGGGTCTATATGGTAGAAAATACCCAAAAGTGACACCATTATAAAAACTGCACACCTCAAGCTACTCAAAACTACATTCAAGAAGATTATTAACCCTTCAGGTGCTTCACAGGAGCTAAAGCAATGTGGAAGGAAAAAATGGACATTTTAATTTTTCCAACACAAATTTTATTTTAGCATCAATTTTTTCATTTTTGCATGGGCAACAGGATAAAATGGATCCTAAAATTTGTTGGGCAATTTCTCCTGAGTACACAGATACCTCATATGTGGTCAAAAACCACTGATTGGGCGCACGGAAGGGCTCAGAAGGGAAGGAGCGCCATTTTGGAATGCAGACTTGATGGAATGTTCTGCGGGTGTCATGTTGCGTTTGCATAGCCCCTAATGTGCCTAAACAGTAGAAACCCCCCACAAGTGACCCCATTTTGGAAACTAGAACCCCCCAAGGAGCTTATCTAGATGTGTAGTGAGCATTTTGATCCCCCAAGTGCTTTACAGAAGTTTATAAACGCAGAGCAGTAAAAATAAAAAAATCATTTTTGTTTCTCAAAAAACATTTTTTAGCCCGCTATTTTTTATTTTCCCAAGGGTAACAGGAGAAATTGGACCCCAAAAGTTGTTGTACAGTTTGTCCTGAGTACACTGGTACCCCATATGTGGGGGGGAACCACTGCTCGAACACACGTTGGGGCTCGGAAGGGAAGTAGTGACGTTTTGAAATGCAGACTTTGATGGAATGGTCTGCGGGCATCATGTTACGTTTGCAGAGCCCCTGATGTGCCTAAACAGTAGAAACTCCCAACAAGTGACCCCATTTTGGAAACTAGACACCACATGGAACTTATCTAGATGTGCGGTAAGCACTTTGAACCCCCAAGCGCTACACAGAAGTTTATAACGCCCGGGCATGAAAAAAAAATCATATTTTTTCCACAAGCATGATCTTTTAGTCCCAAATTTTTTTATTTTCCCAAGGGTAACAGGAGAAATTAGACCCCAAAAGTTGTTGTCCAATTTGTCCTGAGTACGCTGATATCCCATATGTGGGAGAAAACTACTGTACGGGCACACGTCGGGCTTGGAAGGGAAGTAGTGACGTTTTGAAATGCCGAATTGATGGAATGGTCTGTGGGCGTCATGTTACGTTTGCAGAGCCCTTGATGTGCCTAAACAGTAGAAACTCCCCCAAGTGACCCCATTTGGAAACTAGATCCCCAAGGAACTCCTCTAGATGTGTGGTGAGTAGAGTTGAGCGATACTTTCCGATATCCAAAAGTATCGGATCGGAATGGTATCGCCGATACACAAGAAATAACGGCGATACCCGATACCGATACAGGAAATCCAATGTAAGTCTATGGGAAAAAAATATCGGAATTAAAAAAAGCACATTCTTGCCTTGTTGGTTAATTGTACATGAAGGAAAACAACAAAGAGTAATGTAGAATGTATTGGGGGAGGTTGAGGAGACATTAAAGGCATAGATATTTAACCCAATCAAATGGAATAGCATTATATTTTTTTTTGTAAAGATGTTCGGATTGACGAACAAATTGACAATGTTGTTAACCTTTTTTCTATTTTGGCAAATATGTATGTTTCACAACTTCCATGCTCTTCACCTTTTTAACTTTTGACACACTTTCTCCTTCATAATCTTCAGCAGCATCATCTTTTTCATCAAATTATTCTTCATCTTCACCTTCTTTATCTTCTTCTTAAACTTCTTGCTATTCATCTTTTTGTTAACATTACTCATATTGTTCTTATTCAACTATTATTCTTCTTCATATTCTACTTCATCTTCATCATATTCTTATTTGTGACAGAGATTCCTGTACTTGTAATCTGTAAAAGTATGAATTTTTCATCCTTGCGTTCTTGCTGTCACAAAAGATCTAAATTACAACAGTATTTGTCCGTGTTCAGTTTAGCCTGCAGCAGCAGGCATTTTCCAGGGGCACCACGAGGAGGAACGGACTCACCCCCATACACTGCTTAGTCTTCTTCTGCTTATAATTTAGAGCATATATTTTGCTCTTCATTTTGGTCTTATACTTCATGTTCTTATGCTTTTTCATCTTCTGCTTATTGTTCTTCTGTCTCTTGTTCTGTATCTTGTAGTTTGTCTTAACCTTCTTTGTCCTGTTGGTGATCTTCTTCTGGGTAATCTTTTATTTCTTCTTTGTGATGGTGTTCAGGCTGGTTGGCTTCATGCTCGTCGTCCTTGTGGTCGTCATCTTCTTCGGGGTGGTCATCAGGGTCGTCGTCTTCATTGTTGGAGATCCATAGTGATTACCCAACAAAACATTTAAAAAATATTCAATTTGTAAATGTAGCTGAAGGTACAAGAAGGCTGACTAACTTCCGAGAACCAGCTGACGTTACTGGAACCCGGACGGGTATCAGTTGGTACAAGAGACAATGGAAGTAACGAGGACCAGCTGACTGTGCTGGAACCCGGAGGGGCAGCAGAAGGAAAAGAGCCAATGGCACAACCGAGGACCAGCTGACGTTACTGGGACACGGTTACTAAGCAGGAGGTACCTGTGGTCCAAAGCACTACCAAGGACCAGCAGACGTTGCTGGAACTCGGATACCGAGATGGAGGCACCTAGGCCAAAGGCACTGCGGAGAACCAGTTGACGGTACTGGAACCCGGACGGGTAGCAGAAGGTACAAGAGCCAATGCAAGTAATGAGGAACAGCTGACTGTGCTGGAACCCGAGGGGCAGCAGAAGGAAAAGAGCCAATGGCACAACCGAGGACCAGCTGACGTTACTGGGACACGGTTACTAAGCAGGAGGTACCTGTGGTCCAAAGCACTACCAAGGACCAGCAGACGTTGCTGGAACTCGGATACCGAGATGGAGGCACCAAGGCCAAAGGCACTGCGGAGAACCAGTTGACGGTACTGGAACCGGACGGCTAGAAGAAGGCACCCATGAAAATGTAAGTTGACAGTCCGCAAGCCGTCCGCAGTTACCGAATCACACAGTCCTACAGTGGGTGCTTGTCCTATTGTCACAACGGAAACAGCCTTTATTTACATATCCCACAGCACACATAGGAATGACCTAAACTGCAGGCACCATATAGTCGGCTAACCAGAATGCAACACGACAGGACAACTTATTGGAGGCTAATTGATGTTGACACTGCCAGGAAACAGCTGTCATGCTGTAACCAGGCTGGGCAGGAGTCAGTACCTGTGCCAAGTACTTCCGAGCAACAACTGGCGGTGTTGGAGCCCACGGATGAGAAGAGAACAGGGTGGAGGCAGCAGGACTTTTTGTCGTACACACAGCAGGGGAACAGCTGACATTACTGAACCCCAGTAACACAGGAGCAAGTGTTGACTGTGCTACCAGCACTTCCAGGCAATACATTGGTTGCAAACACTATAGAAGTACACAAAGGGGCCTTTCACACCTAGTGAACAGTTGTGTGCAGTGTTCACTGCAGTCTCTGCGGAATAACCACACTTAGGCCTTATAACTTTTCAGACTTTCTTTATCAATCTACCAAGATGAAGAAGGCAGGGAGTAAGGCACGTGGTCGTGGCCGTGGAGTTTCAGCAGGGAGAGGACGTGTGGATTCTGTGGCGGCTGCCCCCCCAGTGACACAACATCCACCAGTTTTCCCCGTGAGCGTTCCTTTATGCGCACTTTTGTAGGAGGTCGGCGTACCCCCCTGCTGCGGGAAGAACAAATTGAAGCCGTTGTTGGTTGGATGGCAGTCAATGCATCGACTTCAATTGCTTCCACCTCCTCTCAGGACCACAGCACTGTTGAGCAACCATCTGTCTCTTCACCGCCTGCCAAATTGCCCAGGCAGTCAGAGAGTTCTGTACAGGAGCCAGCTGAGTGTCAGCTTCTGTTCTCAGAATCTGTTGGCTTGCAAACAGGGGCCCAGCCAAGCAGCATTCTGGAATGTGAAGAAGAGGAAGTATGCAGTGATGCACAACAGCTGTGTCTCTCTGAATCTGAAGAGGCGGGTGAGACAGTGCCGATGGTCAGCACACCGCAGAACGCATCTGATGATGATGAGACTCAGGTGCCAGTTTCTGTTGAGCATGGTGCTGGCCAGACCACCCAACAGCAGCAGGTGTTGGAAGAGGGTAGTGGAGATGATGAGGTCCAAGACCCAACATGGCGTGAGGAACAGGAAGGTGGTGGGAGCAGCTCAGAGGAATAATAATAATAATAATATTTATTTATATAGCGCCATCATATTCCGCAGCGCTTTACAGTTTAGCAGTTTCAGAACACAAGTCATAAGTAACAACGTTAACAATACAATAATTAAAGCAAAATAAGTCGCCCTGCTCGTGACAGCTTACAATCTACAATGAGGTGGGGGAGATACAAAGTATAGGTGTTTATATACAATGGTGCATTTACAATGATGGTCCTGCCATCTTAAGGGAGTGAGGATGGATAGAATAGTGAATGGGCTAGACACACACACACTTACACAGAATACATAGAATGACTTTGATTAGTGAATGTGATAGGCCGCTCTGAACAAATGTGTTTTGAGGGAGCGCCTGAAACCATGCAAATTGTGGATAGTCCTAATTTCTTGGGGTAGAGCATTCCAGAGGATTGGCGCAGCGCGGGAGAAGTCTTGGAGTCGGGAGTGGGAGTTACGGATTAGTGCAGAGGTTAGTCGAAAGTCGTTTGCAGAGCGCAGCAGTCGGTTAGGCCGATAGATAGAAATGAGGGAGGAGATGTAGGGGGGTGCTGCACTGTGGATAGCTTTGTGGCTGAGAACCAGTACTTTGAATTGGATACTATAATGAATGGGCAGCCAGTGTAAGGACTGGCGAAGAGCGGACGCGTCCGAGTACCGATTAGCCAGATGGATTACCCTGGCTGCTGCATTAAGGATGGACTGGAGAGGGGATAGTCGAGTAATGGGGAGGCCAAGTAATAGAGCGTTGCAGTAGTCCAGGCTGTGAGTGGATCAATGCTACAGTGAGGGTTTTTGTTGTTTCCATGGTGCGAAAAGGGCGGATTCTAGAGATGTTCTTTAGGTGTAGGCGGCAAGAGCGGGCAAGAGATTGTATATGGGAAGTGAAGGAGAGATTGGTGTCAAACATAACACCCAGACAGCGAGCCTGCTGCCGGGGTGTTATTATGGTGCCGCCCACGGAGAGGGATATGTCAAATTTAGGGAGTTTAGTAGACGGCGGGAGCAGAAGAAGTTCAGTTTTTGAGAGGTTGAGTTTCAGATAGAGAGCGGACATGATGTTGGAGACTGCGGACAGACAGTCGGTGGCGTTCTGTAGTACAGCGGGGGTGAGGTCGGGGGATGACGTGTATAGTTGTGTGTCATCAGCATAAAGATGGTACTGAAAGCCAAATCTGCTGATGGTCTGTCCAATTGGGGCTGTGTAGAGAGAGAAGAGAAGGGGGCCAGGGACTGAGCCCTGGGGTACACCGACAGTGAGAGGAAGAGAAGATGACGTGGAGCCAGAGAACAAAACACTGAAGGAGCGGTCAGAAAGATAGGAGGAGAACCAGGAGAGAACAGTGTCCTTAATACCTAGTGAGTGGAGCCTAGACAGTAGGAGACGGTGGTCAACCGTGTCGAAAGCTGCAGAAAGGTCGAGAAGAATGAGCAAAGAGTGGTCACCGTTACGTTTTGCTGTAAGAAGGTCATTGCTCACTTAGATGACGGCAGTTTTTGGCGAATGTAGGGGGCGTAAGCTGGACTGTGAAGGGTCTAGGAGGGAGTGATTGGAGAGGTAACGGGTGAGGCGGGAGAAGACTAGGCGCTCCAAAAGTTTAGAGATGAAGGGGAGATTGGAGACCGGTCTGTATTTGTTTGTGCAGGAAGGGTCGAGAGCGGGTTTATTTTGTAGTGGAGTAATGATGGAGTGTTTGAAGGCAGATGGGAAAATGCCAGAGGAGAGTGAGAGATTAAAGATTTTATTTAGGTGAGTTGTGACAACTGGAGAGAGAGACTGGCGGAGATGTGAGGGAATGGGGTCGGTAGTGCATGTAGTCGGACGAGAGGAAGAGAGGAGTCTGGACTCTGGAGACTCTTCTTCTGTGATGGGATCAAATGTGGAAAGTTAGCCAGGGGAACAGCAGGGTGGGATTGGAGTCACAGCCCTTGGTGGTTGAGAGCAGATTTCCTGACGGATAGTATATATTTTTTATATAAAATGGGAGGCCAGGTCGTCAGCACAAATGTCTGTGATAGGGGCTTGTGCTTTTGGCCTGAGGAGGGAGTGAAAAGTGTCAAACATTTTCTTGGGTTGTTGGCTAGTGACGAGATCAGGGTGGTGAAGTAGGTTTGTTTGGCGAGGTGAAGGGCAGCATTATAAGTTCTTAACATGAATTTAAAGTGGATGAAGTCTTGTGGTGTGCGGGTTTTTCTCCAAAGGCGTTCAGCACTCCTAGAGCATCGCTGAAGAAGTTGAGTTTGCAATGTGATCCAGGGCTGTTTTACTGTGTGTTTGGAAGTTCTGAGGGTGAGCGGCGCTACTTGGTCAAGGGTGCTTCTAAGAGTGTCATTGTAGTTATGAACAGCCAGATCAGGACTGGAAAAAGAGGAGATTGGGGACAGTATGAGTGTAGGGAATCTGAAAGTGTCTGAGGGTTAATGGCTTGTAGATTTCTGAATGTGTGGTAGGTAGGAGTGCGCTGGGGTGGTGGAGGATTTGTGAGCGTGAAGGAGAGAATGTTGTGGTCAGACAGTGGAAGCGGTGAGTTATTTAGATGGTAGATTGAACAGAGGCGGACAAAGACCAGGTCAAGGGTGTTACCATCCTTGTGTGTCTCAGAGGTTGAAAGCTGTGAGAGGCCTAGAGAAGTGGTTAGTGATAGAAGGAAGATAGAGGAAGACATTGCCCCAACGGTACAAACAGGAGGGAGAGTTAGGCTGCAGACTCGGTTGCCTGTAGCCTCCATTTTGCCACCTGTTCGGAGCAGTTGTCTTCCAAAAGTCAAAACGTGCGCTCCCAGGACTTGCACTGCGTGGTCCTTTTTTGACACACTTGCAGATGATATTTGCTATGTCAAATGCAAACTGTGTAATCAAAAAGTAAAAAGAGGTAAAAGTGTCAGTAACCTCAATACCACTAATATGTGGAAACATGTGCGGACAAAGCACGTAGTTGAGTTACAAAGACACACTGGAGATGTAGGCCAACCTACAGCAGCACCTACATCTTCAGGTTGTGTTGAAGCCTCTTCATCGAGCTCACACACAGCTGGTTCTGCTTCCTCACAGGATCGCCATGGAAGAACCTCGGTCACTGTTGTCCAGAGACAAAGTGTTATTCCACACACAGCAGCAAGTTCCCTGTCATCCTCACACTTCCAGGCCACAAAACAGCCATCGGTAGCACAGGCATGGGATAAAAGACGGCCATACTCGGCAAACCATCCACGAGCACAGGCTCTGAATGCTGGCATTGCAAAACTCCTGTCCCTTGAAATGCTGTCATTCAGGCTGGTGGAGACTGACAGTTTCCGTAACTTAATATCATTGTCAGTCCCACAATAC
The DNA here is from genome assembly GCA_033576555.1 of Oophaga sylvatica. NCBI lineage: Eukaryota > Metazoa > Chordata > Amphibia > Anura > Dendrobatidae > Oophaga > Oophaga sylvatica. Next base: position 107,452 of record JARQOD010000694.1, read on the forward strand.
AATGTGCCAAGCCGATTTCATTTCAGCAGGCAAGCCGTCCCTGGTCTGCAAAAGCATGTTGAGGGAAAAATTAAACATGCGCTAGTAAACGCCCTCAGTAGCAAGGTCCACCTGACGACCGATGCGTGGACCAGTACCCATTGTTATTATCTGCTACAAGCACTAAGGAAAGAAGGGAATTCTGTCCCTACAATAGAACTAAGCTGAATCCCTACGATGTAACGGGGAACCTGATCCTGCGACCAGACCCGCTAAAGTCCTCAGCTAGTCTGAACGAAGACCTATAGTTGCGAGGGAGGAATCCCTACAAGATCTAGGGACTGGGAGAAAAGGTGGACACCTCCTAACAGAAATTGTAGCAGGGATAATTTAACAGAAAACAAAATACTTTGAGATCCGAAGATCAAGCAAAACTGACTGAGTAAGGCACCTAAGCACCCGGCTAGCTTAACAGTAGATAATACAATGAAGTCAAGCAAAGCCAGAAGGGCGGAGCCAGACAAAATAGGGAAAAAAGTTCATGTGACCATCAAACTGAAACAAAACCTAACAAGAGGGTTCTAACACCCATGGCCAGGGACGATAACTTTCCCTCACTGCCCATTGGGTCAATGTTGTGGAGCCGGGTACTGATCTTGCGAGTGGCGCTGTACGTGTTCTGCCAACTCCAAGGATTGCAGGAATCAAGTCTGTACACATTGACTCCTCCTCCTACTCCAGTTCCTCAGAATCATCGCTGCAGGAGCCGTCACGGTCTACCTCCACATGGACCCGTGAACGCTTACCTGTTGCGAGCGATATGAGCACAGCCGTGTCCAAACGTCAACAGGCCGTCCTGAAATTAATTTCCATGTGGAATCGAAGCCACACAGCGCAGGAGCTCTGGAATGCCATCAAGCAGGAGAGCGACGTGTGGTTTTTGGCAGCGAATCTCCAGCCAGGCTTGGTAGTGTGTGACAATGACCGAAATCTGGTGGCAGCTCTGGGCCTTGGCAACCTCACTCACATACCATGTCTGTCACATGTGCTCAACTTGGTCGTGCAGAGTTTTTTGAGGGACTATCCGGATCTTGATGCACTGCTGCACAAGGTCCGCCTAGAGTGCGCTCACTTGCGACGTTCCAGCATGGCCAGATTGCTGATTGCAGCTCTGCAACGCAGATTTCGCCTTCCTGAACATCGCATCATATGTCACGTACCCACCAGGTGGAATTCGACGTTACATATGTTGGAGCGGTTGTGTGAGCAGCAGCCAACAGTAATGGAGTATCAGCTGCATCAGGCGCAATCAACTCGCAATTTGCGCCGTTCACACTTCACCACTACTGACTGGGCCTCTATAATAATAATAATAATAATCTTTATTTATATAGCGCCAACATATTCCGCAGCGCTTTACAGTTTAACAGTTTCAGAACACAAGTCATAAGTAACAACGTTAACAATACAATAATTAAAGCAATATAAGCCGCCCCTGCTCGTGACAGCTTACAATCTACAATGAGGTGGGGAGATACAAAGTACAGGTGTTTATATACAATGGTGTATTTACAATGATGGTCCAGCCATTTTGAGGGAGTGATGGATGGATGGAGATAGTGAATGGGCTACACACACAGACTTACACATAGAATGACTTTGATTAGTGAATGTGATAGGCCGCTCTGAACAAATGTCTTTTGAGGGAGCGCCTGAAACCATGCTAATTGCGGATAGTCCTAATTTCTTGGGGTAGAGCATTCCAGAGGATTGGCGCAGCACGGGAGAAGTCTTGTATTCGGGAGTGGGAGGTACGGATTAGTGCAGAGGTTAGTCGAAGGTCGTTTGCAGAGCGCAGCAGTCGGTTAGGCCGATAGATAGAAATGAGGGAGGAGATGTAGGGGGGTGCTGCACTGTGGAGAGCTTTGTGGGTGACAACCAGTACTTTGAATTGGATACTATAATGAATGGGCAGCCAGTGTAAGGACTGGCGAAGGACTCTATGAAGGACATCTGCCACGTTTTGCGTGCGTTTGATGAGTCAACGCGGATGGCGAGTGCAGATGATGCACTAGTCAGCCTGACTGTCCCCCTTATCTGCCTGCTTCAAAAAAACAATGCAAGCACTAAGGGATGAGGTTTTGGAAGAGGTGGAGGATGAGGAGTCACAAATTCCATCACCTTCTGGACAGTCAGCGCAACGTGGTTCCTCACAAAGGGCTGGGCAGGGCTCACTTTGTGAGGAGGATGAGGAGGAGTCAATGGAGGAGGAAGACATCGCTCCAGAGGGAGGTACACAACGCTCTAGTCAGTATGTATAGCGAGGGTGGGGTGATGCAGAGCAGGCAGAGATGACGCCTCTTGCAGGGGACAGCGTTTCTTGGCCAGTTGTGAGTCTGCAGCACATGGTTGATTTCATGCTGCAGTGCCTGAGAAACGACCGCCGCATCGCCCACATTCTCACCACGTCTGATTATTGGGTGTCCACCCTCCTAGACCCTCGCTACCGGGACAACTTACAAAGCCTCATCACACCGTTGAACCGGGAGCGTAAAATGCGGGAGTACCAAGACACACTGGTGCAATCCATAATGTTCTCCATTCCAGCCGAGAGCACTGCTGCTACTACTGCTTTACAAAGCAGCTCTGTGCGTCGAGGCAGTGGAGACAGCTCTGCAACAAGAGGGAGCACAAGCAGCGCCTCTGCACAGGGCAAGATGTTATGATTTGGTAGCTGAGGAGAGCAGGCAAAAAAGGCAATACACCAGAGAGGTTGGAATCTATGGGATTGCAGTACCCTGACTAACCACCACAACTAAAGGCAGCCGTGGAGCGTACCTACGTTGGTCCTAGACGCCTCGTCACAGCCTGAGAAGCTAACTACACCTAAAGATAGAAAGAGGAAAGCTATCTGCCCCGGAGCAGATCCACAAAGAACATAGAAAGCCCCCAAACATGTAATGGCGGTTAACAAGAAGAAATACTGACACAGACAGAAAATTGTATGAGCAAATGTTGGGGCCCAAACTTCATAAATAGAAAAGGATAGGAAGGGCACTTTCTGCAATCACAAAAAAACACTGAAAAGTACCAACTCTACTAATTACAAAAACACCTGAGATCACACGACCTCTACACCTTAATTAGTTCTCTGGTGTAACAAAAACTAAACAGCAGCCACAGAAAAAAATGGAAAAGGAAAATGAACAAACAACAGTGGCTGAACTAAACTGAGAGGAGCACAAACCCCAAGGGGACCCGGCAGACCCCCACAGAAGTGCAGGACAATATGCCAAAAAAAAAAAAAAAAAAAAAAGAAGAAAATGTCTTATCTGTTAGCAAAAGATGCAGGCACGAAACAGCAAGCTACAAAGTGTACAGGAATCAAAGATGAGACCAGAACAATTGATCACCGTCAACCCTGATGGGAGGGAACCTCCCTTATATAAGACCAGTCAGTAACACCTGATCTCCAATCTTCACAATCTTCATTGGATAGTTCAGTACTGTTTGTAACCACCAGAGGGAGCTTCTGCTCAGAATTCATTTCTATCACATTCACAACAGCAAGACCAGTATGTTCCAAATGTGGCGAAGTTTTGTGGCAGCGCCACCAATGTCTACACCATCCGAGACGGCTCCACTCAGCAGGAGGCAAAGTTTCCGTAAGATGGTGGACAGACTACATGTCTTGGCCTCTCAGTGTACTCCCAGATGGCTCTTCCCCATTCAAGTTTTGGGTCTCTAAGCTGGATACATGGCCAGAGCTTAGCCAGTATGCATTGGAGGTGCTGGCTTGCCCTGCTGCCAGTGTATTATCGGAGCGCTTCTTTAGTGCTGCAGGTGGTGTACTAACAGACCGTAGCATGCGACTATCCTCCGTTAATGTAGACCGGTTTAGTTTTCTGAAAATGAACAAGGCATGGATCTCGCATGAATTTGCCTGTCCGGTTTCAGATTAAATAACTGGTTGGCAACGTTATCCATGTCTCCTGTTATGTTCATCTTTCTACCACCTGAACTCTACTCCCTGGGCTACAACACTGCCAGTTGCTGCTCACAAGTGTTGGATGCACAGATCAAAAAAATCGCTGATGTGTTTGTGGGGTTCAGTAACGCCTGCTGTTCCCCTGCTGTGTGTCCGGCAAAAATTACTGCTAGCTAGCTACACATGTTGAAAAAAACATGACATGTTAAAGTGCCTACTGCTACACATAGATAAGAGGCTACACCCTTATTTCTAAACTGTAAACAAGTGAAACGTCACCTTTAAAACCATAAAATTATTAGTCTTTGTCACAAATCTGTAACAAAATAATTGTGACATATTACTGCAGATATCCACATGTGGAACACAAATGCTAACACAAAAGCCTACTTATGCTATAGGGTACTGATGGTGAACCTTGTCACTCCATAACTTAGACAAATCCAACTCACATCATGCCTCAAATGCTGCAATGTTGGAAGTGCATAATGTGGGTTGAACTTTGACAACAGCTGCAGTGCGAAGGTTAGCCTTCAGTGTTCTTGGCTTTTAAATAAAAGCATACAAGTAAATTTAATAATCCATTGTTGATTAAGGGACGTGATGTACACCTGTAATATTGTGGAAACAATGGATGTAGGACTAGTCCTCTTGAACATTACTTATATTTGTGTCATTTGAAAAAATACATATTTAAATACAAATTTAACAACCCATATCATAAAGGTCCATCATGTAAAAATGAGAATCGGTAACAAAAATCATGCATTACCTTGTTAAACTCAATAGTGCATAGTCACAATAGCTAAATATATACCTGCAAGTGGTGCTGAAACAACGACAACTGATAGAAAAGGTGAATGATATCTAGTTATCAGACTGAATAGCGACACCTGTACAATGTCGATATAATACTGTACCTTAACAAAAAGGCTGTTTGCAACCAATGTATTGTATACGGATGGAAGCGCGTCACACTAATAGATTTGAGTTATTTGAAATAGAATGGAGCAGCACCAATTAGAGAAGAATGTCAAGGATGAGGCAGTGAGACACGCTCAGCAGAGTACAAGCAGCAGTGTTTGAATAACTAACTGGAGCGGGATCTGCACTCCAAAAATGAGAACCTCTGACTACAGTAAACAATGCACACAACTGTTCAGTAGCTGTGAAAGGCCCGTTTGTGTACTTCTATATTGTTTGCAACCAATGTATTGGATAATGATGGAAGCACGTCACACTAATAGATTTGAATTATTTGAAATATAATGTAGCAGCAACAATTAGAGAAAAATGTAAGGATGAGGCAGTGAGACACGCTCAGCAGAGTACAAGCAGCGGTGGTTGAAGAAATAACTTGAGCGGGATCAGAATTCAAAAATTGAAACCTCTGACTACAGTAAACAATGCACACAACTGTTCAGCAGCTGTGAAAGGCCCGTTTGTGTACTTCTATATTGTTTGCAACCAATGTATTGGATAATGATGGAAGCACGTCACACTAATAGATTTGAATTATTTGAAATATAATGTAGCAGCAACAATTAGAGAAAACTGTCAAGGATGAGGCAGTGACACACGCTCAGCAGAGTACAAGCAGCGGTGGTTGAAGAAATAACTTGAGCGGGATCAGAATTCAAAAATTGAAACCTCTGACTACAGTAAACAATGCACACAACTGTTCAGCAGCTGTGAAAGGCCCGTTTGTGTACTTCTATATTGTTTGCAACCAATGTATTGGATAATGATGGAAGCACGTCACACTAATAGATTTGAATTATTTGAAATATAATGTAGCAGCAACAATTAGAGAAAAATGTCAAGGATGAGGCAGTGACACACGCTCAGCAGAGTACAAGCAGCAGTGGTTGAAGAAATAACTGGAGCGGGATCGCATCAAAAAATAAACCCTCGACTACAGTGAAACATGCACACAACTGTTCACTATCTGTGAAAGGCCCGTTTGTGTACTTCTATATTGTTTGCAACCAATGTATTGGATAATGATGGAAGCACGTCACACTAATAGATTTGATTATTTAAATAAATGTAGCAGCAACAATTAGAGAAAAATGTCAAGGATGAGGCAGTGAGACACGCTCAGCAGAGTACAAGCAGCAGGTGGTTGAAGAAATAATTGAGCGGGATCGAATTCAAAAAATTAAACCTCATGACTACAGTAAACAATGCACACAACTGTTCACATCTTGAAAGGCTCCATTTGTGTACTTCTATATGTTTGCAACCAATGTATTGGATAGATGGAAGCACGTCACACTAATAGATTTGAATTATTTTAAATATAATGTAGCAGCAACAATTAGAGAAAATGTAAGGATGAGGCAGTGAGACACGCTCAGCAGAGTACAAGCAGCGTGGTTGAAGAAATAACTTGAGCGGGATCTAGAATTCAAAAATTGAAACCCTCTGACTACAGTAAACAATGCACACAACTGTTCAGCAGCTGTGAAAGGCCCGTTTGTGTACTTCTATATTGTTTGCAACCAATGTATTGGATAATGATGGAAGCACGTCACACTAATAGATTTGAATTATTTGAAATATAATGTAGCAGCAACAATTAGAGAAAAATGTAAGGATGAGGCAGTGAGACACGCTCAGCAGAGTACAAGCAGCAGTGTTTGAAGAATAACTGGAGCGGGATCAGAAATCAAAAATGAAACCTCTGACTACAGTAAACAATGCACACAACTGTTCAGTAGCTGTGAAAGGCCCGTTTGTGTACTTCTATATTGTTTGCAACCAATGTATTGGATAATGATGGAAGCACGTCACACTAATAGATTTGAATTATTTGAAATATAATGTAGCAGCAACAATTAGAGAAAAATGTAAAGGATGAGGCAGTGAGACACGCTCAGCAGAGTACAAGCAGCAGTGGTTGAAGAACTAAATGAGCGGGATCTGCACTCAAAAAAATAAACCTCACAGACTACAGTGAACATGCACACAACTGTTCACTATCTCGTGAAAGGCTCCTTTGTGTACTTCTATACTGTTTGCAACCAATGTATTGGATACGGATGGAAGCACGTCACACTAATAGATTTGAATTTTTTAAAATAATGTAGCAGCAACAATTAGAGAAAAATGTAAGGATGAGGCAGTGACACACGCTCAGCAGAGTACAAGCAGCAGTGTTTGAAGAACTAAATGGAGCGGGATCTGACTCAAAAATGAAACCTCTGACTACAGTAAACATGCACACAACTGTTCAGTAGCTGTGAAAGGCCCGTTTGTGTACTTCTATATTGTTTGCAACCAATGTATTGGATACGGATGGAAGCACGTCACACTAATAGATTTGATTTTTTAAATAGAATGTAGCAGCAACAATTTGAGAAAAATGTAAAGGATGAGGCAGTGAGACACGCTCAGCAGAGTACAAGCAGCAGTGGTTGAAGAACTAAATGGAGCGGGATCTGCACTCAAAAAAAAAAACTCACAGACTACAGTGAACACTGCACACAACTGTTCACTATCTCTGAAAGGCTCCTTTGTGGACTTCTATACTGTTTGCAACCAATGTATTGGATAACTGATGGAAGCACGTCACACTAATAGATTTGATTTTATTTAAATAGAATGTAGCAGCAACAATTTGAGAAAAATGTAAAGGATGAGGCAGTGAGACACGCTCAGCAGAGTACAAGCAGCAGTGGTTGAAGAACTAAATGGAGCGGGATCTGCACTCAAAAAAAAAAAAACTCACAGACTACAGTGAACACTGCACACAACTGTTCACTATCTCTGAAAGGCTCCTTTGTGGACTTCTATACTGTTTGCAACCAATGTATTGGATACGAATGGAAGCACGTCACACTAATAGATTTGATTTTTTTTAAATAGAATGTAGCAGCAACAATTTGAGAAAAATGTAAAGGATGAGGCAGTAAGACACGCTCAGCAGAGTACAAGCAGGAGTGTTTGAAGAACTAACTGGTGCGTGATCTGCACTCAAAAAAAAAACCTCACAGACTAGAGTGAACACTGCACACAACTGTTCACTATCTGTGAAAGGCTCCTTTCTGTACTTCTATAGTGTTTGCAACCAATGTATTGTATACGAATGGAAGCGCGTCACACTATAATTTCAATTGAATGGAGCAGCAAGAATTACACTAAAGAAAAAAAAAAAGAGTCTATGAGTGACACGTGCAGATGCCTACAAACAGCGTTGGATGCAGAGCAAACTGCAGCGTCACCTGCACTCTCACACACACACCTTGCACAGAGCTGTTAAAACAACACTGCAAGGCAAAAGTAAGCTTTACACAGCGGTTGGTAAACTAGCCTGCCTAGAGCACAGTACACAAAATCGCAATCTCTAACTGTCCCTCAGAGTCAGCACAGCAGCGTTCTGTCCCTAACTGAATTCACAGCACAGTGACGCTAAAATGGCGGCGGCGCCTTTTATAGTGCATTCTGACATCATTTCAGCATCCAATCACAGCCATGCCATTAGTTAACATGACCGCAGCAGTACAGGATGTGCCCACACTTCTTAGGATTCCTCATTGGCTGACTAAAATCACATTGCCTCTCAAAGAATTATGGGAACTTCCGATTCCGGTATACGATATATGGAAAATATCGGAACTAAGTATCGGAATTCCGATACAGCTAATATCGGCCGATACCCGATACTTGCGGTATCGGAATGCTCAACTCTAGTGGTGAGCACTTTGAATCTCCAAGTTCTTCACAGAAGTTTATAACGCAGAGCTGTGAAAATAAAAAATCATTTTTTTTCCACAAAAATCATATTTTTAGTCCCCAATTTTTTTTTTCCCAAGGGTAACAGGAGAAATTAGACCACCAAAGTTGTGCAATTTTTCCTGAGTACGCTGAAACTCCATATGTGGGGGTAAACCACTGTTTGGGCACACGTCGTGGTTCGGAATATAGGGAGCACTGTTTCACTTTTAACAACCAATCAGGGCGATCGTAGCCACGTGGGGGTTAAGCCAACCCCCCTGTGGTGAAGCACAAAGGGTCTTGTGCCTGCGGATCGGGTGACATTCAGTGACCCCGGTCACCCGACCCGCAGGAACGCGATCCTATACAGCTTCTCCTTGTGCAAAATGCGCTGTATATTTGACCGATGCACAGTGACACCATCTGCAGCAAGTTGATGCTGCAGCTCTCTTGAGGTGGTCTGAGGATTGTCCTTGACTGATCTCACCATTCTTCTTCTCTGCCTTTCTGATGTTTTTCTTGGCCTGCCACTTCTGGCCTTAACAAGAACTGTCCCTGTGTTCTTCCATTTCCTTACTATGTTCCTCACAGTGGAAACTGACAGGTTAAATCTCTGAGACAGCTTTTTGTATCCTTCCCCTGAACACCTATGTTGAATAATCTTTGTTTTCAGATCATTTGACAGTTGTTTTGAGGAGCCCATGATGCCACTCTTCAGAGGAGATTCAAACAGGAGAACAACTTGCAAGTGGCCACTTTAGGTAGCTTTTCTCATGATTGCATACACCTTATTATGAAGTTCAAAGCTCAATGAGGTTACATTACTGTGTCCAATAGTTATTAGATATATCAAACTGAAATAGCTGTTGCAAAAACACCAATTTTTATCAAACATTAAGCTTAAGATTAATAGGGCGTGCCCAAACTTTTTCATATAACTGTATATTGTTTATATTCCATTGGAAGATAGTTGGCACATTATCAATTTTCCCTGCTCTTCATGTGTCACAGGTGTCGCCGACATTCCATTCTGAGCCTGGTACCCTAACAGAGCCTAGTGCAGAGTGCTGTTAACAGAACTTGATGCAGAGTGACCTATTAAGCCTGGTGAAGAGTATTCTAATATAGCCTGGAGTGAGGTGACTTAATACAGCCTGGTACACTGTGACATAATACAGCCTGGTGTAGAGTGTTCTCATTACTGCCAGATGCACAGTAAACTAATACAGCCTGAAGCAGAGTGCTCGTAATACAGTCTGGTGCACAGTAACCTAATATAGCCTGGTGCACAGTAACCTAATATAGCCCAGTTCATATGTATATAGCCAGTGCAGAGTGCCTGTAAGATAGCCTGGTGCACTGTGACCTAATACAGCCTGGTGCACTGTGACCAAATACAGCCTGGTGCACTGGGACCTAATACAGCCTGATGCACTGTGACCTAATACAGCCTGGTGCACTGTGACCTAATATAGCCTGGTGCACTGTGACCTAATACAGCCTGGTGCACTGTGACCTAATACAGCCTGGTGCACTGTGACCTAATACAGCCTGGTGCACTGTGACCTAACACAGCCTGGTGCACTGTGACCTAATACAGCCTGGTGCACTGTGACCTAATACAGCTGGTGCACTGTGACCTAATACAGCCTGGTGCACTGTGACCTAATACAGCCTGGTGCACTGTGACCTAATACAGCCTGGTGCACTGTGACCTAATACAGCCTGGTGCACTGTGACCTAATACAGCCTGGTGCACTGTGACCTAATACAGCCTGGTGCACTGTGACCTAATACAGCCTGGTGCACTGTGACCTAAAACAGACTGGTGCACTGTGACCTAATACAATCTGGTGCAGTGTGACTTAATACAGCCTGGTGCAGTGTGCCCGTAATACAAACTGGTGCACACTGACCTAATACACCTTGGTGCAGGGCAATCATAATACAGTAAATATCTACCACGTCAAAAGCTTTAGTTTAATTTAAGTCAAGTTCTTGCTTTGTACCATTTTGTTGTGATTCTCATTGTCAAATGTCAGCATCATGTGATGGAAATGAGTGTTGCTTCTAGTCAAGCACATGTCTTCCACAGACCACAACATGATAGCTTCTTTCCATAGGTTCAGGCTGCTTATTGTCATTTGTAGACTGAAATACACAAATAAAGGCAAAATGTACTGAAATAATGACTATTTGCAGTTTCATTGTACCATCCGATCTGTGTGTATGCGGTAATTTTGGAAGATTGCTTCATCTTCCAATCTTTTTCCAATCCAATCCAAGCCGGGGTTTGTACAGGACACCTAGTGTCCATGACTGAACTTAGAACACGGACATTTTCCAGAAATCCAGTCTATTTCTCAGGTTTGGATGCCAAATAAAGATTGTTTAAAGGTTGCTGTTCAGCCAATCAACAACTTTTTAGGCTGTGGGCACGTACGTAGACATCACAGCCATGCCAAGTATTGGTATGGCTATGATTGGCCGGTGCACCACATGACCCAGACTGTATAACTGCTGGATCATGGGTGGCGCCGCTCTGATTAGAGTAGGAAAAGTGAATAATCATGTGCACAGCCATATAGGAGTATCTGAGTAGGTTCCCACACCATATAAATATAGCAAATAAACTCAGAACTCAACTTCAGTAGAGTGATGATTTTTAATCGTGTCCACAGTAATAACAGAAACGTTTCGGTCCTGAACTTGGACCTTCATCAGTCACTGTATGGTTATAGAAAAAAAAAAATAAAGTAAAATAAAAGGATTTTACAAAAGGGAAACAAAGTATGTACAACAATAGTAATAAATCTTGGTCAAACGAAAATAACAGTTCATGAGTATGCTGTAATTCAGGAGCATAACTAGATCAAAAATTGAGGACGGATGTGATGCGAGAGTAATAGGTAATAAAACATACCATGGACTACTGTGAGTAGGTGGACCCAGCAAAAAGAGGGGCTATGCCCGGAATATCTGTATAATGATATAATAGGCATAGTGAGACAATGTGGCTAAGTAAAAGGATCAGTGATAAATGAGAGATAAACCTACCAGGTTTAAATTATGTTCGATATAGGTGATCAAATATGGCAGCGATTACCTGGAGAAAAGCATGTGGAATATGAGCAGAGTGCGGTAGTGAGCGCTATTCCATGAAGGATATACTGGATAGCGAGTACCGTATTTTTCGGACTATAAGACGCACCGGACTATAAGACGCACCCAGGATTTAGAGGTGGAAAATAGGGAAAAATATATTTGAAGCAAAAAATGTGGTAAAATATTTAATAACATACTATTATATGTGGTGTTATTATATATAATAGTATGTTATTATGTTGGAAGCTACGGGTAGGAGATGGTGCTGCGGGACCATTGTGGTGTCTGTAAACTACTATGTGAAGATGCTGGAGGGTGAATATAAGGCCGGGGTCACACATGCGAGAAACTCGCACGATTTCGTGTGAGTCTCTCGCATGAACACCCGGCACTGCCGCCGGCACTCAGACTGGATCGTGCGGCTGCATAGAAATACATGATGCATAGAAATAGAGACAGATGATAGAGACAGAGTTGATAGAGACAGATGATAGAGACAAAGATGATAGAGACAGAGATGATAGAGACAGAGATGATAGAGATGATAGAGACAGAGATGATAGAGATGATAGAGACAGATGATAGAGACAGAGATGATAGAGACAGATGATAGAGACAGAGATGATAGAGACAGAGATGATAGAGATAGATGATAGAGACAGAGATGATAGAGACAGAGATGATAGAGACAGAGATTATAGAGACAGATGATAGAGACAGATGATAGAGACAGATGATAGAGACAGAGATGATAGAGACAGAGATGATAGAGACAGATGATAGAGACAGATGATAGAGACAGATGATAGAGACAGAGATGATAGAGACAGATGATAGAGACAGATGACAGATGATAGAGACAGATGATAGAGACAGAGATGATAGAGACAGATGACAGATGATAGAGACAGATGATAGAGACAGAGATGATAGAGACAGAGATGATAGAGACAGATGATAGAGACAGAGATGATAGAGACAGATGATAGAGACAGAGATGATAGAGACAGATTATAGAGACAGAAATGATAGAGACAGAGATGATAGAGACAGATGATAGAGACAGATGATAGAGACAGAGATGATAGAGACAGAGATGATAGAGAGAGATGATAGAGACAGAGATGATAGAGACAGATGATAGAGACAGAGATGATAGAGACAGATGATAGAGACAGAGATGATAGAGACAGATGATAGAGACAGAGATGATAGAGACAGATTATAGAGACAGAGATGATAGAGACAGAGATGATAGAGACAGATGATAGAGACAGATGATAGAGACAGAGATGATAGAGACAGAGATGATAGAGACAGATGATAGAGACAGAGATGATAGAGACAGATGATAGAGACAGATGATAGAGACAGATGATAGAGACAGAGATGATAGAGACAGATGATAGAGACAGATGACAGATGATAGAGACAGATGATAGAGACAGAGATGATAGAGACAGAGATGATAGAGACAGATTTTAGAGACAGAGATGATAGAGACAGATTACAGAGACAGAGATGATAGAGACAGATGATAGAGACAGAGATGATAGAGACAGATGATAGAGACAGATGATAGAGACAGATGATAGAGACAGAGATGATAGAGACAGAGTTGATAGAAATGTGACACGTATGTGTTTCATGTGCGCATGATGCGCTGCACAAAAAAACGCAAGTGTGAAAGTAGCCTAACCTTTTAATTAATTCTCTGTTGTACAGTGTGTCTGAAGGACCTGTGATGACATCATGAAGAGGCAGGGCTTTGGTCATGTGATGTTCCAGCCCGCCCTCTTCATGACCTTATCACAGGTGCTCCACAGGAGCATTCAGCATGGCATCAGCACAGCCCCTGTGCTGTCAGGTATGCGATACCTCCTGCTGCACTGTGCTCCTGCCGCCTCCTTCTACTTCAGACACGGATCTGCCCAGCTGCTGCAGGAATCAGGCGCTGGGGAACCATGTGGCTCTGTCATTAGCTGCTCCCTGCTCACTGCTCAGCTGATAGGTGGGCAGGGAAGTGGCTGATTAATATTCACTGCACTTAAGTAGGGACCAGGGTTTCCCCAGCGCTTGTTTCCTGCAGCAGAGGGGATATTTTCTTGCCTCCTGCTGATCCCACTCCACCGCTGCCCTCAGCCCCCCTCCCCACATGTTACATTCCGACCATAAGACGCACCCACACTTTCCTCCCAAATTTGGAGGAAAAAAAGTGTGTCTTATGGTCCTAAAAATAAGATAACTAACATGGGGGGTCCCGGTGGAGCAAAAATGTGCCTGCGGTGGACGCGGTATCCGCTGCTAGTCCGTGCATGTAGTGAATGCAATTGTGCAGGCTAAATAAAGGGAAGAGGCGGGACTATGTAGCAATGGTGCCTATCAGGCGGCTCCAGCTCAGAACAGGAAGTGACGTGGCAGGAAGTGAATGCCCGTGCGTGTCACTGTCAGGTGATTTATTCCAGTGGATATCCAGCATTCTCCTAGGTCTTAAAGAGCGGTGCTGTGGGAGGAGGCATTTTGTAAAGTAGAAACAGGTAGTGAGGTGTTATGTTTCGGTAGCTTAGGAGTGCAGGTAAAAAAGGCAATACACCAGAGTAGTTGGAATCTATGAGATTGCAGAACCCTGACTAACCACCACAACTAGAGGCAGCCGTGGAGCATTCCTACGTTGGTCCTAGACGCCTCGTCACAGCCTGAGAAACTAACTACACCTAAAGATAGAAAGAGGAAAGCTATCTGCCCCGGAGCAGATCCCCAAAGAACATAGAAAGCCCTCAAACATGTAATGGCGGTTAGACAAGAAGAAATACTGACACAGACAGAAAATAGTATGAGCAAACGTTGGGGCCCAAACTACCTAAATAGAAAAGGATAGGAAGGGCACTTACTGCAATCCCAAAAAACCCTGAAAAGCACCAACTCTACTAATTTCAAAATCACCTGAGATCACTCGACCTCTACCACCTAAATTAGTTCTCTGGTGTAACAAAATCAAAACAGCAGCCACTGAAAAAACTGGAAAAAGCAAAAGTACAAACATCAGTGGCTGAACTAAACTGAGAGGGCAAAAGCCCCCGGAGGGGACCCTGAAGGCCCCCACAGAAGTGCAGGACAAAATGCAAAAATAAAGCACAAAATCAAAAAGAAGAAAATGTCTTATCTGTTAGCAGGAGATGCAGACACGACACAGCAGGCTACAAAGGAAACAGGACTCACAGATTGAGACCAGAACAATTGATCACCGGCAACCCTGATGGGAAGGCGACTCCCTTATATAAGACCAGTCAGTAACACCTGATTCCCACTCCTCACAATCTTCACTGGACAGTCCAGTACTGCTTGTAACCACCAGAGGGAGCCTCTGCTCAGAACTCATTTCAAGTCCATTCACAACAGTACCCCCCCCCTTGAGGAGGGGTCACCGAACCCTCACTTGAGCAACCAGGTCGGTCAGGATGAGTTCTATGATACGCACGGATGAGTCTCCTAGCATGGATGTCCGAAGCAAACACCCAAGAATTGTCTTCCTGACCATAACCTCTCCACTTAACCAAATACTGGAGTTTCCGTCTAGAAAAACGAGAATTCAATATTTTCTCAAGCACAAACTCCATATTGCCCTCAACCAGAACAGGGTCAGGAGGCAAAGCAGTAGGAACCACTGGCTCAACAAACCTCTTTAACAAGGACTTGTGAAACACGTTATGGATCTTAAATGTCCCTGGAAGAAGCAAACGAAAAGAAACAGGATTAAGAATCTCCATGATCTTATAAGGTCCAATGAACCTAGGCTTAAACTTAGGAGATGCCACTCTCATAGGAATATTTTTTGAGGACAACCAAACCAAGTCCCCCACTTTAAACCGAGGACCATCAGTCCTATGCCGGTTAGCAAACGTTGGGCCCTCTCCTGAGAGAGGGACAACCTCTCCACTACCTGGTCCCAAATCTGTTGCATACGCTCCACAACAGAGTCAACTCCTGGACAGACAGAAGCCTCCGTCTGTCCTGAAGAAAATCGAGGGTGAAACCCAGAATTACAGAAAAATGGAGACATCAAAGTGGCAGAGCTAGCCCTATTATTAAGAGCAAACTCAGCCAAAGGCAAAAAAGAGACCCAGTCATCCTGATAAGCAGACACAAAGCATCTTAGATAAGTCTCCAATGTCTGGTTTGTTCTCTCAGTTTGACCATTGGTCTGAGGATGAAACGCCGAGGGGAAAGACAATTGAACACCAAGTTTAGAACAAAGGGTCCTCCAAAATCTGGAAACAAACTGGACTCCTCTGTCAGACACAATGTTCTCAGGAATGCCGTGTAAACGAACCACGTGCTGAAGGAACAAAGGCACCAATTCAGAGGAGGAAGGCAACTTAGGTAATGGCACAAGATGTATCATCTTGGAAAACCTATCACAAATCACCCAGATAACGGTCATTCTCTGAGAAACAGGGAGGTCGGAAATTAAATCCATAGAGATCTGGGTCCATGGTCTCTTGGGCACAGGCAATGGCATCAACAAACCACTAGAGCGAGAGCAAGGCTTGGAGCGAGAGCAAGTCCCGCAGGACTGCACAAATTCCCTGACATCACGAGACAAGGTAGGCCACCAAAAGGACCGACTAACCAAGTCTCTGGTACCAAAAATTCCGGGATGCCCAGCCAACACGGAACAATGAATCTCAGACATCACACTCTTTTTCCACTGGTCCGGGACAAACAATTTTCTAACAGGGCAGCGCTCGGGCCTATCCTCCTGACACCCCTCCAGAGCAAGTCTCAAATTGGGTGAGATGGCGGAAAGAACTACACCCTCTTTCAAAATAACAGAAGGATCAGATAACTCAGTAGAGTCCGCAAGGAAACTCCTCGAGAGGGCATCCGCCTTAACATTCTTAGTGCCAGGAAAAAAGGAAACCACAAAATTAAAACGTGTGAAAAACAAGGCCCACCTGGCCTGTCTAGGATTGAGTCGCTTGGCAGATTCCAGATAAACTAGATTCTTATGATCCGTAAGGACCACCACCTGATGTTTGGCTCCCTCCAGCCAATGTCTCCACTCTTCAAAAGCCCTCTTCATGGCCAGTAACTCCCGATTACCCACGTCATAATTACGTTCAGTAGGAGAAAATTTTCGAGAGAAAAAGGCACAAGGGTTACTTTTAGAGGTCTCTGGATCTTTTTGGGACAAAACGGCACCTGCCCCAATTTCAGAGGCATCAACCTCCACCTGAAATGGCAGAGAAACATCAGGCTGCCGTAGAACAGTAGCAGAAGTGAATCTCTGCTTAAGTTCCTGAAATGCAGAGACTGCCTCAGGAGGCCAATTCACCACATCAGAACCCTTTTTGGTCAAATCAGTTAATGGTTTAACAATAACCGAGAAATTACCAATAAATTTACGATAAAAATTGGCAAAACCCAAAAATCTTTGAAGAGCCTTTAACAATAACCGAGAAATTACCAATAAATTTACGATAAAAATTGGCAAAACCCAAAAATCTCTGAAGAGCCTTTAATGAAGTAGGTTGGACCCAATCACAGATGGCCTGAACCTTGACCGGGTCCATTTCAATAACAGATGTGGACAAAATGAATCCCAGAAATGAGATCCTTTGTACGCCAAAAAGACACTTTGATCCCTTCACATACAGAGCATTCTCTCTCAAAATCTGGAATACAGTTCGAACATGTTTCACATGAGAGTCCCAGTCATTAGAAAAAATCAAGATATCATCCAAATAAACAATCAGAAATGTATCCACAAAATCCCCGAAAATGTAATTCATGAAGGACTGGAAGACAGAAGGAGCATTAGTGAGCCCAAAGGGCATCACAAGGTACTCAAAATGCCCCTCAGGGGTATTGAATGCCGTCTTCCATTCATCACCGTGCTTAATGCGAATAAGGTTATATGCCCCCCTGAGGTCAAGCTTGGTAAACCAAGTAGCGTTTTTCACCCTGGAAAACAGGTCAGAAATCAAAGGTAACGGGTATTGATATTTTACAGTAATATTGTTCAAAAGACGATAATCAATACACGGCCTTAATGAACCATCCTTTTTGGCCACAAAGAAAAAACCGGCACCTAAGGGTGAAGAGGATGGTCTGATATGACCCTTCTCCAATGACTCCTTGATATAAGACCGCATAGCGTCATGTTCAGGTACAGACAAGTTAAAAAGGCGACCTTTAGGGAATTTACTACCAGGCACTAATTCAATAGCGCAGTCATAGCTCCTATGGGGAGGTAAGGATGCAGATTTACTTTCGCTAAACACATCAGAAAAATCAATCAAAAAGTCAGTAACATCCTGAGCCTGGGGGAGGCAGAAAAAACAGGAGTGTTGGTATTAACACATTGGCAGCCCCAACTGGTAACAGACACAGATTTCCAATCCAAAACAGGATTATGAGACTGTAACCAAGGGAAACCCAGTACGATAATGTCATGCAGATTATACAGAGCCAAAAATTTGCAACTCTCCTGATGATCAGGTTCTACCCTCATTATCACCTGAGTAGAGAACTGAGGTTTATTCTCAGCCAAAGGGGTAGAATCGATCCCCAGTAGGGGAATAGACTTCTGTAGGGGTATCAAGGGAAACCCACAACGTTTAGCAAAATCATAATCCATCAGGTTAATAGCTGCTCCAGAATCAACGAAAGCCTGAGCAGAAAATGAGGACAGAGAGCATATCAGAGTGACAGTTAATAAAAACTTAGTCTGAACACTACCCAAGACAACTGAGCGTGCAAAACGTCTTCCCCGCTTAGGGCAGACTGAAATAGCATGAGATGCATCACCACAGTAGAAACATAACCCATTGCGCTTTCGAAACTCATGACGCTGTGCCCCAGACACCACTCTATCACACTGCATGGGTTCAGAAGCAGGTTCACAAGGCAACACTATTCCACACATACTTCTCCGCTCACGCAAACGTCTGTCAATTTGAATCGCTAATGACATAGAATCATTGAGACCAGAGGGGACAGAGAATCCCACCATAACATCCTTTACATTATCTGACAGACCCTTCCGAAAAAGGGCCGCCAAAGCGTCGTCATTCCACTTGGTCAGGACTGCCCACCTACGGAATCTCTGACAGTATAACTCAGCGTCATCAAGCCCCTGATTTAATGCCAACAAGGCTTTTTCAGCTTGATCAGTGACATTACGCTCATCGTACAATAACCCCAAAGCCTGAAAAAATGCATCAACATCACTCAAAACAGGACCCCAATCCTGAGGATCGCCACGCAGGAGAGAGATGACAATTTGAACCTGCTGCGCTGCGTTCCCTGAGGACTTAGATTTTAAGGCAAAAAACAATTTACAATTATTTTTGAAATTCTGAAACTTAGCTCGATCCCCTAAAAACAAATCTGGCATGGGAGTCCTAGGTTCCACAACAGGCAACCCAGCAAGATAGGCAGCAATACTCCGAATCTCAGTGGCAAGCTGATCCACACGGCCAGACAACTGTGCAAACTCCATTGAGAGGAAAAAAAAAATCCTCCCCAGCACCCAGAGATACAGAGGGAAAAAAAAAAAATGCAACAAACAGAAAAATATCTCTGACAACTCTGACAACCTTTTTTCTTTCACAATATTTTTTCCCTTCTGTGAGTACCATACAATTTTCAATTTTTATGCCGGTGATACTGTTATGTTTCGGTAGCTGAGGAGTGCAGGTAAAAAAGGCAATACACCAGAGTAGTTGGAATCTATGAGATTGCAGTACCCTGACTAACCACCACAACTAGAGGCAGCCGTGGAGCGTTCCTACGTTGGTCCTAGACGCCTCGTCACAGCCTGAGAAACTAACTACACCTAAAGATAGAAAGAGGAAAGCTATCTGCCCCGGAGCAGATCCCCAAAGAACATAGAAAGCCCCCAAACATGTAATGGCGGTTAGACAAGAAGAAATACTGACACAGACAGAAAATAGTATGAGCAAACGTTGGGGCCCAAACTACCTAAATACAAAAGGATAGGAAGGGCACTTACTGCAATCCCAAAAAACCCTGAAAAGCACCAACTCTACTAATTTCAAAATCACCTGAGATCACACGACCTCTACCACCTAAATTAGTTCTCTGGTGTAACAAAATCAAAACAGCAGCCACTGAAAAAACTGGAAAAAGCAAAAGTACAAACATCAGTGGCTGAACTAAACTGAGAGGGCAAAAGCCCCCAGAGGGGACCCTGAAGGCCCCCACAGAAGTGCAGGACAAAATGCAAAAATAAAGCACAAAAACAAAAAGAAGAAAATGTCTTATCTGTTAGCAGGAGATGCAGACACGACACAGCAGGCTACAAAGGAAACAGGACTCACGGATTGAGACCAGAACAATTGATCACCGGCAACCCTGATGGGAAGGCGACTCCCTTATATAAGACCAGTCAGTAACACCTGATTCCCACTCCTCACAATCTTCACTGGACAGTCCAGTACCGCTTGTAACCACCAGAGGGAGCCTCTGCTCAGAACTCATTTCAAGTCCATTCACAACAGTGCGGATATCAAAGTAAGGTGTCCGGCATGTGAGGAAACATGTTCAAAAGGCTAGTATAGGCAGCTCTAGGGAGAACAGAAAGGAAATATTTGTTAGTCCTTATATTATTAAGGCGCTATTATATCATAGCAGAAAAAAGATTCATACATAAGCTATATTCTTTATATGTAGGTATCGTCAGGATGGTTTTATCCCAAACCATTCAACAGGGACATAAAAATTGCATAGATAGTACAAATATAGTAACCACTTGAACACTTAGTACATTTACTTAATTATGATGTCACACATTTTTAACCTATGGGTGAGAAACAGATATGGAGTCAAGGGACAGCGGTTCTAAATACAAAGTTGAGATATGTAAGAGCTTATATACACACAGCAGAGGTATAAGTTGATAAACAGCCACAATTGGTATGAAGGGAATACAGATATTGTATGTGACAAGTAGGTTACGTAAAGGATAATAGATTGTAATCCCTATTTAGTCCTTTAGGAGATAAGGTATCCAGGGTGTGTATCCAGTAGGCCTCACGGCGTTTTAATTGTCGTATACGGTCACCACCTCTCCTTGGTTGTGGTACTTGTTCCAGGACCTGGAACCTCAGTTGAGCTATGGTATGACCCTGGGTTAAGAAGTGATGTGGTATAAGAGAAGTGTATTCTTACACCTGATTGTGGACTTGTGTTTGGATATACTGTCCTTAACGGGTTGGGTTGTCTCCCCCACATACAATAATCCACAGGGACATTTAATGACATAGATGACAAAAGGAGTGTCGCATGTGAAAAAAACTCTAACTTTGTATGCTTTGCCTGTGTGGGGGTGATGAATAATTTCACCCTTTAGTACGTTACTGCATTGTGTGCAGTTTAAGCAAGGAAAAGTGCCCAATTTGGTTTTTTTGAGGTATCTCTGTGTTCCCTTAGGTTTAGTTGGGCCAAAATCCGTTCTAATTAAAGTGTCCTTGAGATTGGGTGGATGGCGAAAGCAAGGAAGAAATGGTTTTGCGAACTCAGAGATGTCTGGATGTGCCGTATGTAGGAGGGGCCAGTGTTTCCGAATAGATTTGTGCAGTATATAAGCAAAAGGATGGTATGAGTGTACAAAGGCTATTCTGCCCTTAGTGTCCTGTTTCTCATGAGTATGGGGTGTGAGGGATGAGTCCAAAACTTTTTGTGGGTAACCCCTATCTCTGAACTTTGAATTCATCTCAGATAGGCGGAACTCCTGAGTGGCATGGTTAGAGACAATCTTGCGTACACGTTTTTTTCTATAACCACACAGTGACTGATGAAGGTCCAAGTTCAGGACCGAAACGTTTCTGTTATTACTGTGGACACGATTAAAAATCATCACTCTACTGAAGTTGAGTTCTGAGTTTATTTGCTATATCTGATTAGAGTAGGGACAGAACACAGCTCGAGTGAGGGACAGCGTTAGATACGGTTTGTGTACTCTGCCATAAAGCCTCAATGTGTGTGTACTCTGCACCCGTGTCTGTGGGATTACTCTGCCAATAAGCCTGTGTGGGCCTACTCTGCCAAACAGCCTCTGTGGGGGTACGCTGCAAAACATTCTTGTTGTTTTTTTGTTTTTATTCATGTCTTGGGATGGAAAATGAAATGGCACGTTTTCCTTTCGTGGGACGTTGTATTTTTGTACCATGATCGCATGGTGCCCCTAAGTTTAGAAGTGGGTTGCAGAAGCCCCATACCCGTGTAGCCTGTTTAAAAACACGAACCACTTGCCAGAATTAGGAAAAGCTGGGCCACGCAGGGTGTGTGCCAGCTGGGGGCCCGAATGAGCACCTTCCTTTCGTTGCATGAGCCGTGAAACCGCCCCCAGTCTGTCGGGGGGTTTGCACCCTTTGACGAGACAGATGCACCTTTTCTTCATTCCTGGGCC